>CM022472.1:4508395-4593281 GCA_011952105.1 Coreoperca whiteheadi
GGGGAGGGGGGAGGGCAAGTTTCACTGCCTCTATAGTTTCTCCTACACGCTTGGAACAGGAACGTGAAGCAACCGGTATTGCAGTAAAGTGACTTTAAAAAAATCTGGGTTCCATCTGTACAAGTCTTTATAGTAGATCATTTAAAAGTTTTGGTGCAACAGCTCAGTCTCCTTCAGACTTTTTTTTTTTTATCTTTTGGAAGCACATCTAAAAGCCTTCAGTCATCTTGAGGTACTGTAGGGACTTCTAGAGTTCAGTTTTACATGCTGGAGCTCTGCCATGGGAGTCCATTGTAGGTGATTAAAAAGGCAATCTTAATATCCACTCTTAAATGTACTTGGAGTCAGTGTTACAAGGCTAAAACAGGAGTAACACAAGCAAAGAGTTGGATCTTAGTTAAAAGTCCGGCCGCTCTTGTCTTGAATGTTGAACAAGGTAAAGATGACTCCATGTGGATAATGGGCTGCAGCCATATTAAAGGGATGTGAGGAAGCCATGAAGCACTTTCTGTATTCCTGTAATGATGGCCCTCAGATCTTATTTTTAAATAACCATACTGCTCTGGAAAACCTGATTTTTTTATATATATAATAAAAAATGTTACTTTCTTCCATTGCGGTACAGTGGAAACCCTGTGTGAAGGATGAGATGGCGTGTTGGTATATTTCATTGGAAGTGTGGATATAATATGGTCAATGATGGTGCAATGGGCCAGGAAATGTCTTTCTCTTGAAATGCAAATCTCAATTTCTCACACATAAGTTCTGGCATCATCAGCATGCGTGAGCGCAGGTCTTTATAGATTGTTGCTCTGCAAAACTGATGCAAGCACACCTTCAGAGACTTGCATGACTGTAATTTGTCTTTGCATCTGAAACATGCCACGTCTCTTTTTCTCACAAACACACATTCGCACAGAACATCTGCAGGGTTAAAGTGTTTACGCTCTTATCCATGGAACTCATGATAAATGTCTGATTCCATGGTTTGAGTAGCAGCACGGAGCCTTTTTGGAGGACATTGTGCAATTCGAAAAGCTGAGGAAAATAACAGGATGCAACACCTCACAATGTCTGACTCTATTTCAGTTTGGTTCGATTTGACATGACTTATTGGCATGAAAGTAAAGAATATTGCTGGCAAGATATCAGGCCAAAAACTGAGAATTTGCACACGTTTTGCTATTTCCCTTGTCATTTGTATGCGAAATAAAATAACTGTTTAGCGGCTATCTGAATACAGAGTTCACTGGCAAGAGATAGCGGGGGAGAATTGGTTTAGTGTAAAATTGAGACCATTTTTGTGCGTTTGTGACAGCAAGGCCAGAGAGCAGAAATCCCATTAACAGTGAGTTTGTGGAGGGAAAATGAAATAGTTTTATTTTATTTTTTTTAAAGGCCTCGTTATCAAGTGGCGCTGGACAATTACACCCCCCCCCCCCCTATATCCCCTTCATACCGCTCTCTAGCGCCTTCATTCTCTTCCAGTTTAACTTATAGCATCCTCTTCCTCATCTTCTCATAACTTTCTTCCCTTTCTGCTACACTTCCACTCCTGTCCTTCCTCTCCTCATATTTCCCCATTCTCCTGCTCTCCACTTAGACATTTTTCTTTCCCAACTTTGGCCTTTAATTTAATTTTCTGCACTGTTAATATTACGCTGAGGCCTGATTTGCAGCCCACTCCGACGTCTTATGTAGGGGGGCCTTTCCTTAAATCAAAATGGTGGCCCAGTCGGCTGATAGAAATAGAGGCGGATGGATGATGGTAGAGACAGAAAAGCCGGCAAATATAAGCTTGGCCCAAAGGCGCAGAGACACACACAGACGCTGCCAAGCAAGGTTCTGGCTGAAGAGAGCACTGGTAATTGACAGTGCAGGGTGCCGCATCCATCCTTCCATGAACTCCCAACTACAGCCTGTCTATAACGACCTCTCCCTGCCCAACATACTGTCTCAGTATTGCTGCTTTAACTGAATTGGGATTATATGATGGAGAGACTCTCAGCAGATACCGGGTGAAGGCCTGTTGGCTTTGTACATGCACTGGACTAGGGTTAGTCCAATTAAATCAAAAGTCCAATTTTAAAAAGGGGTGCATACCTACCTTGGTGTTATATTGTCCAAAATTAAGTTTTAGTTTCTACTTTGACTTTTAGATTTTGATGGGATGAACTTTACACACTACATGGAGTAACAGCAAAACTGTAAGTGAGAAGCCACACAGTGTTACATACCAGAGAAAAATGTTGGGTTTTTTAAAAAACCGACAACTTTGCACATCTTACATCCTTACCAGTAGTGGTAAAGTTCTATAGCCAGGAAAATGTATGGAAGAGATTCATCCTTTGTATGGTGGCCACTTTTTTTTTTTTTAGACGATTAAGTTTGAAAGGCACTATATTGTCAGTTCTCTCACAGCTTTTACATCTAAGTTGTACTCTTTCAGCCTCGGCTTACAAATGTCAATTGTCTTGCACCTGTAGAAAAAGTGTCCTAATGCATGACAAGACCATACAATGTTATCTGCACTATTGGGGAGTAACGGAATACATGGACCGGCGTTAGGCATTCAGAATACAAATTATGAGTAACTGTATTCGGTTAGTGTTTAAATTGTTGGTATTTAGAATAGTTACTTTGCTGAAATCAATGGATTACATGATGGTACTTTTCTGTTCAACAAGTTTATTCACTTTCTAAATAACTTAAAGCAACTCGATGCATTTCCCAGAAGCCCAAACATAGAAAAAATGAAAAGACGGTTTGCATTTTCACACACTGTCTGATCAGTCACACTGGAGTTGGAAGAGTAGCAGCGGGAACTACATGTCGAGACGGAGCCAGAACAACAGCCAGGGCAAGAATGCGTATTGACATGTCTCATGCCTGTAAGGCAAGTGTAGCGTATACGCTGAGTTTTGGTTAATTTGAGACGCGACTCCAGTTCACGCACAATGCGTCTGACTGCGCACCTCCATATATTGTCTGCTATATTTGCTTCTTATTTATTAAATACAGGAAATTGGTTGATATAACTTTAAAAAGAGGGTTTGTAGCAAGCCTAAGTGTTTAAAATCATTTCTGACTCACTCCAGGTCTTCTGAAATGACTTGTCCAATCATGCTGTTCACTTTTCATATTCAACATACATAAATATGTAACAAAATACCTTTTTTTCTTTTTTTTTTTTTTTTTAAATGGCTACAACAAGTATAGTAGCCTCAGCTGCAGTACAGAAAAATTGTCGGATCAGGATTTGAGCAGGTGAGCGTGAGCAGTTCATGAGTGGATTTTGCCATCAATGCAGAAATAAGCTATTCCTTTTTTTTTTATTTGCAATTTTTTTTTTTGGTTTACATTTATACATTGCTCTTTGTACTATATTACTAGTAAAAAAAAAGAGATCTCTGGGGACCCCAAATGTGAGTTAGCATTGTCCTAACTCCCTCCTTAGCGGAGTATTCAGAATACTTTACTCAGATTGAGTTATGGAATATGTTACAAAATACATTTGAAAGTATCCTTCCCAACACTAGTTAACTGAATAACCTTTCCAAATATAATTTTGACAGTAAACATTATCTAGATCTATGGCATAGGGAGAGACAAATTACCCTTCACTACCCTAGTAATATAGTTCTCATCTAACTGAAAGGGGATGTTGAGCATGCCATGTTACATGATAATGCTAACACCAGCATGTTAAAAGAAGGGTTTGACAGTTTGGGAAATACAGTCTTTCGCTTCCTCGCTGAGAGTTAGATGAGAAGACGCTGCTCATTTCTGTACATAAAGTAAGGAGCTTGGGCCAGGAGGTGATTTGTGTAGCTTAGTATCGGTGTTGGGCGTAGTGCATTACTGCAATTCCACTACTTTTGCCTGTAACATTTACATTTAGTCATTTAGCGGATGCTTTTATCCAAAGAGACTTGCATATGAGGAAGACAATGGAAGCAATTGTAACAAAATGCATAAGTGCACCAGAAACTAGTCTGTTAAAGCCCAGCACAGTATACAAAGCTAAGGATAGAAAAGTTTTTTTTTTTTTTTTTTTTTTTTTTTATTAAAAGAGATAGAAAGGACGTAGTAGTTAGTGATTGTCAGTTAGGTGTTGACGGTGGCTACTGAATCTGCTGATCTTGTAGGAGCAGGCAGATCATTCCACCAATGTGGAATGGATCCAGAGAAGGTACACAGAGTGATTTTTAATTTTAAATTATTTTGTCATGTCATGGTACCACCAGACGTCGTTCGTTTGCAGAGCGCAAGGAACTGGCAGGAACATAGTGCGTCTGTGAACATAGTCCGTATTAGTAAGTGAAGATATGATGGTGCAGAACTAGTGGTGGTCTTGTAGGCTAAGAGCAACGCTTTGAACTTGATGCGGGCAACAACAGGGAGCCAGTGTAACCTAATGAAGAGAGGAGTTGCGTGCACTCTCTTCGGTTAATTGAAGACCACTCTCTGTAGCGGTTTGGTTGTGCAAGCAGGGAGTCCAGCTGGTAGTGCCTTGCAATAGTCCAGTTTGGACAAGACAAGAGCCTGGACTAGGACTTGTGTACACTGCTCAGATAGGAAAGGTCTGATTTTCCTGATGTTGAAGAGGATGAATCTACAGGATCGGGTGGTGCTGGCAAAATGGCTTTTCAAGTTTAGCTGATCATCAATTACCACCGCCAGATTTCTGGCCGTGCTGGACGGTGTAACGGTCAATGAACCTAGTTGAATGGAGTGGTCGTGGTGAATCTTTGGGTTGGCCGGGATCACAAGCAGTTCTGTTTTGTCGAGGTTCAGCTGCAGGTGATGGTCCTTTGTCCAAAGCGAGATGTCATTTAGGCATGCTGAGATGCGAGCAGAGACAGTTGAAATTACAAGTGGAGCTGCATGTCATCCGCCTAGCAGTGATAGGATAGCCATGCTTCTGAATGACCGAGCCGAGGGATGTCATGTAGATGGAGAGGAGTAGGGGTCCAAGCACCGAGCCCTGCGGCACCCCTGAATTGAGATGTTGGGACTTAGAGACCTCGTCTCTCAGGATACTCTGAATAACCAACCCGAGAGGTACAATTTGAACCATTGCAACGCAATTCTAGAGACACCCATAGCACTGAGAGAGGACAGGAGGATGTGGTGGTTGACTGTGTCAAAGGCAGCAGACAGATCCAGTAAGATAAGTACAGATGACTTGGATGTCGCCTTTGCCAGTCTCAGGTCTTTGACGACTGAGAGCAGCGCAGTCTCCGTGGAATGTCCGCTCTTGAAACCAGATTGGTTGGGGTCCAGGAGGTTGTTCTGTGTGAGAAAGGAGGAGAGCTGGTTGAACACAACTCGCTCCAGAGCTTTGGCAATGAAGGGAAGGCGGAAAACCGGTCTGTAGCTTTCTAATAGTGTCGGATTGAGTGGCTTTCTTCAGTAGCGGTGTAATACGGGCTTCCTTTAAAGCTGTGGGTAACGACCCAGTGGTGAGGCATGAGTTGATGATGTGGGTCACAGCAGGGACAACAGACGGAGAGATGGCCTGAAGGAGATGGGTGGGGATGGGATCCAGCGGGCAGGTGGTAGGGTGGTTAGAATGAATGCCTTTGGAAACGTCAACTTCAGATAGGCGAAAGAGGTGAGCAGACACATAGCTGGGATGCGTGTTAGGTCGACAATTGGCGGCACAGAGAACTGACTGCTAATGGCGGTTGTTTTCTTTACAAAGAAGGACGCAAAGTCATAAGCTGTTAAATCCGATGAAGGTGGGGGGGCAGGTGGAGAAAGGAGAACAGAGAAGGTTTTAATGGCGCGAGTCAGGTGTGTTAATTTTTGAGTGGTAGTAGTCAGTTTTTGCAGAGGTGACATCAGCTGAGAAATTAGAGGAGAGACTGTTAGAGACCAAGGTCAACAGGATCTTTTGACTTTTAACAAGACCTGGAACTGATTACTTTTTCAAATTTAAATAAAATAATAACTGAAATTTTAAATGGGCTTGTTACTTTTGTCTTACCTGAAAATAGTGGACAACTGCAGAGGACAGTAGACAAATGCAGCCTGTTTCCCAGATTTTCTGGTTTATGATCTAACGTCACCTGACCTTACGGTGGTGCAAGACACTGCTTTTCATCATAGTGATTGTAATGTTTCTAATGTAAACTGAAGAAACTTGGATTCATCAACTACTGTTAAAATACATCTTTGTGTAAGTCTTCTTATACAAAATCATACTGTCTTAAGTGTATCTTGCATGTAGGAACGATAGTTGTTGCTGCCCTATGGTGGTTGGGAGTACTAATAATTGGTAGGATGAGAGATATAATTTGATAGTTGTCACTTAAATAATATAGCTGTGTGCATTAATGAGAATTGAAGCAGAAACTAATTAATTTTCATACATTATTTAAATTGCTTTTTAGAGAGCACTCTGGGAAGTTACCTGTCGTGTTGTGAAATAATGCCGTTACGATACATTTGGCATCCAGTTTTTTAGTGTTTGACAAATGGAAAGTTTTACACTCTGTTGGTGATACATAAGTCAGGGAATCACACTAGGATCCTACTGATTTGCTCGACAATCCATCCAACAGTTGAGATATTTTACGGTGGATAGGACTAGAGTCGTGCTGCTAGTATGACTAAAAAGCACATCATTTATTTTAATGTTTTGGAAGCATGACGGTTGCATGTTTAGCTTGCTGTAGGCTCAGATCTTACCATTTTTCGCTATAAGCCAGCTCATCAATGGCCTCGCCCACAGTGAATAGTATAGGCTACACCTTTTTCCTGTTTACACAGAGAACAGCATTAAGGCTGACAGCATTTTTACCCAGTATGCTTGCTCTAATTGAGTATAACAGAATGTGATGGCGCAGAGTGCGATCTGTGGGCTGAGCTGTGTCAGTTGGCTGGACTGGTGCTCTGCTGCTGCTCTTTGATGCTGCATTGTTGATGTTGTGTTATGAGCGTCACAGAGGCTCTGGTCCACAGCATCGCGTTGTTCCCTGTAAATTCATATGTCTTTCCTCAGAGGCTGGAATTGAGTTTACACTTGCACATCATCAGCAATAAATGATGAGTCGAACCCTGAGACACAATTATATGTGACTACACAGCAACGGTTGAAATAATGAATGAGCTCTCGGGTATGACTGTAACACGGTTAGGGTTTTTCAAAAAGCATTGCAGTTGACACCCACTGGAATTCTGTCTTCATTGAAAGAGTGGGACGCTTTACAGCACAGGGCTTAGGAAGAAGATTCTGGAGAAACTACTGCAGGGATTTGATCCTAGGCCAGAAGTCTACATGTGGCTGGAGAGATAGCTGTCTAAACCTCCTGCTATCTCATTCCACTACTACGTAATTTCTCACCTACCAGATGCCACAATACAGTTAAGTACTGAATATGCTGGGAAAAATAAATAATATTTTGTAGCTGTGTAATTGGATAGCGGACAGACAGCAAACCTGCTGGCATATTCAGAGCGAGTTGTATTATTTCTACAGTTTGATTTCCCTCGTGTTTGTTATGGCTCCCCTTCTGGAATCCATTAGGGCCTCTGCAATCACCAATCACGTGTACACACACACAAACTGATATACTCTGATAAACACACCCACTGTTCCTCTTCCATTTACCAACCAAGACCCCCCCCCCCGTGCCCAAAAATAATTGACATGCTCCAACTGGCGTGCTTATTAAATAAATAAAACACAGCGAAAAAAGGGGCTGTCTACGCCACTCGCGCTGGGTTGGACACGTGCTCTGACACCTTCAAGGTCCTATTAATCAGTCATATGCAATTTGTTCAAGAGGTCTAAGTGGATGGTGTGAGCGCAAGACGCTGTGATGTGCTGTCCCTGGTTAACAAGGTTCATTTATAATGTTTACTGAGGTTTATTTACACAAGCAGCTGAGGTGTGTGTGATCTTGTGTTTTTTATTGATGGAATGAACCAGATGTTTCTTAGATTTTAGGTAGTTTTTCCTTATTCGAATCGAGGGACTAAGGATGGAGGGTGTCATATGTTGTACAGATTGTAAAGCCCTTTGAGGCAAATTGGGCTATATAAATTGAATTGAATGTTGAGACAAAGGAACTGCCCGTAGCTTGGCTGTTCATTTCCAAGTTTACAGTGTTTTGGAGGAGTTGGGCAGAATTTACCATCCATCTGTGATGGGAGTTGTCCACCTGATAACCGAGCAGACATGCTGTCGGCAACACATGCAGTCATTTCCAACGGTCTCTTCTCTAATATCCAGTCAAGCTCGGAAAACCAATAGGTGCTCAGCTGAGTTTGACAGCACAGAAAAGAACCTTATCCAAGGAATGGTTGCTGAGCATGTGAGCTTTCTCAGAACCCTCAAGCTTCACCCTTAACCTGGTCTACACCTGGGACTTTTTCAGTTCAGCTGCAGTCCTCTACCTTTTGGCCAAGTGTGTTAAACATACCTTCTTTAACGGTCTAAAAAATGCATTTATGAGTTACCTTATTATGAGTGATGAATTACATGTACACAACATTTTCTCCTGAAGTTTTGTTTTTCAATTTATATTTTTGTCTTGTTATACTCTGTGCTTTTCTCAAATGTGATCAAACCACACCCACACAATCCAGACGAGTTAGTGTGTGTTAAACTCTGACTAAATTCTGAAAATGTTTACTTTAATTGTTCTAGTCATTAAGATACTGCTTTCAGAAATATTCAAGATTTGCAACCATGTTTTCAGGGGCTTTAGAGCACGTTAGTTGTGCCCAGTGTTGGGTGTAACGCATTACAAATGTAATATATTACTTTCAGCAGTAATTAAGTAATGCGTCTTGATAGGTTTTTGGTATTATTAAATTTACTGTCAAGTAACAAATTCCAAGGGCGCTGGATTCATTTCTGAAGGGGTGCCAAAAAGTGTGTGAAACAGTTGCAAAATACAGCTGGTGCCAAATGTAACAGCCACACTAATGCTTAAAACTATATAAACCGGCACAAAAATGACAATTGCCAACACAAACCATGACGTTCTGAACACACCCATTACAAAGTTACATTTAGTCTGCACAGAGATGCAGACACAGGGTGGACAGGATTGATTGAAAGGTCTTTTTACCGTAAGTGCTGCAACCCTGGTTGTGCATACAATCCTCTACCATTGTATATATCCTTCTATTCTAGTCTTGTCCTGCTCAAGCTTATGGTGTCAACAAAAGGGAGCTTGGTCTGCCCCAAGGTTTCTTCCTAAATGATCACCAGTTGACATCATTATTAAGTCCCTGATCCACTTTACTGTTCCTCTTGGTATGAATACAGAGTTTCTTCCAATTAAGCCATCCTACAATGATGCATTTTACCAATGGTCCTCCTTGTGGAGGAGTTTAGAATAAAACCGCTTCGATGGGGGGGGAAAAAAAAGTAGAAGGGTTTTCCAATTCCACGACTTACTAATACAACCTTGTAAGAATCTTAAAGCACTAGAAAATAGTATACCAATTAAGATTTGACTAAAGAAAGTACATCTCGTACAGGTACTTCAGTAGAGCTGCTTAGTGGGCAGTAGTTCAAAGCTATGTTTATACTGGTCCACGCTCAGAATATGTGCAACTCTTGAGCATGAGGCAGGCACGGAAACCTGCTGAGCAGAACTCTATTTATTAAATGAAGCTTTTACGTGTTGTGAGATTCTGTTGCTACATGCTGACTGAGGAGATTAAACCAATTAAATAATACCTGAGAGGAAATTGGCCAGCAGTTAGCATAGAAACCTGTACACAACTGTGTTGAAAGAGTTCCTTCAGCTTGCACCATTGAATAATTATTTAAAGCAGTGGTTCTTAAATAGTGGGGGATACCCCCTATGGGAGAGAGGAATAAGGTAACGTAATCAAGGTGGGCAAAAATAAAGACTACTGTATTCGGCTGCCTACATGATTCCTACTGAACCAACTAAAGCTGCAACCTTTCATTTTATATTTTTGCTAAGTAGATTAATTTATTAAAGTTTGAAGGGAGACATGAAATGGTTAAGTCAGTGTTTTTCAGAACCATTGAAGAAGGCAGAAAAAGATTATAACTATCAATATTTAGGTGTTTTCTACAGCCACATTGCATTCCCCATTCAGATTTCTAAACAAACCAAAGTTTCATGGACTCTCAGAGTCTGTTACCAAAGGTCATTAAGTGCCAGTGCCGTGGCGCCTAGCTGACGTTTCAGCTAATTAGCTGAACATAATTGTACTCGGCGAGTGTGTAAAATTCATATAGCTGTCAGAGGACTGTCGGCGTGCCCGACGCTGAGGAGCGATCGAGCAGATGGAAGCACAGACAGAATGATGGAGTGAGAGAACGGGGTCGAAAACAAAGGGGAGACGAGACAGACAAGGTGAAGGGGAGACGGAGGGAGGAGGGGGCGATGACAGAGACTGATTAGAGGACACAGAGAGAGAGAAATGGAGACAGGGGGAGAGAGAAACAACAACGCTTCTGTCCTCTCGCAGTGTTTGCGGACGAGGGGACAGCACTTAGAAGATGATGGAGGAGAGGAAGTAGGAGTAGAGAGGGAGAACGAGGCTGACCCTCACATGACACCACACATGCAAACACGTACAATAACTCACACAAATGGTTGCAGAAGACATTACTGTGCACCAAACACAATTTAAACATTCATAATGTTCATGTAAGCCACATGTTCTTATGTATGTATGCATGCATACAAACCCAAACCCTCATAATTGCTCTAATATCTTATATGCCCCTACTGGTGTATTAGATATGATTTTAAACTAAATTATTTAGAATCTGCTTTGAATGTGTGTTTGTTCGTAAAATTGTCCATTTTGTACAGGTGGGATATATTTGGTGTTGTGCCTGTGAAGCTTAGCTTCGGCTAGGTCAGTAAATTCTTTTAGACCTCTATTTTCATGAAAAAACATTTTAACTTCTTAATACAGAGTGGTGCTTTTCAGTTGTCTATAAAGCTTTGCGATTCCACTTTTACTACCGCTTTTCTACCATTTTTGTTTTTATGCCTTTTGTGCTCTTCTTTTTATTGTGAGCATCTTGTAAATTATTCAGAAATATATAAAATCGTTAAATATTGGTATCATGGCTATTACATACAGTAATTCACTCTGAGAGCCATGAAGGTCTAAATGCATAAAAAGTACAATTTGGCTGTTGAAAGATCAAATACAGATACTTATTTCATCGGAGTGATAGCTATTTGGTCAATACTTCTTTAATGGCTAATAAGCATATCTATTAGGCTAACATAGCACTCTTTTTGTAAGATCATCTTATTTGTGCACTAACTCACATATCTAGTAGAAGCTAATTGTATCTTAAAATCAGCTGATTTACTGCAATTAGCTTGCTTGCCTATTACCAGCATCAACTTCAAATCAACTGAGCTGGGGCTTCTCAGGGTTACAACTCTTACTCTTTTGTAACAGAGCTGAGAGTGAGAATAGGACTGATGTGTTGCACTAACTTGCATTTTGTAATATGTCTCTCCTTTCAGACCATGTATGGATACATTTTTAAAAATTGTCAAATGTCCAAAACATGTATGTATTTGAATATTTTTTAACCTCAGTAAGCATTGATTTGATGATTTACTGGTCAAAAGATGTCTTGACAGTTAAAAAGTCATCAGATTTATGTACAACTGTTTTTTTTTTTTTAAACAGCATTTTATTTACTGTATTTCAACTTATTCTGGGGACCTGCATCACACTGAATAGTCATTGAGATGTAACCTATAGCCATCTAACCTCTGACCTTTCCAGATTTCACCCAATATTTAAACAATTTCTATGGGCATTCATGATCCTCAGAGGATAAACTTTAATGTCTTCGGTGCTGGAAATTACCTTTAGATTATTCAATTTATTTTATCACTTAATGTTTGTAGACCCCGCAACGAAGAATCTTTTTCAGGCAGTTTGTGTTATGTGTCACCAGCTGTGGTTACTAACAGGGGATTTGTAACAAAAGTTTGCCCCTTAACCACTTAGCAAATGTTATTCCTGGTAAAGTCTCAATGCCAATAATGTCACTGAAATGAGAATTAGTCTGATTAAATAAAGGATGAGGAGAGCTGTGATTGGTCGAGGGGAGCAGAGAGACCGATCAGACCAGAGGAGGAGATGGTGGGGAGGAACCCAGAGGAGAGATCAGTCCTGTTAAGGTGGTATTAATGTTCTTAAGCATACTGATAGCTGCTGTGTGTGTGTATGAGAGAGAGACAGTGCAGCAGCGCTATAGGCTCATTAGGCTACAGGGGAGAATAGCTAAAAGGATTAGACTGGCATGGATTATTCACGCATGAAATACTGGAACCAAGGAGGTGGAGAGAGAAATGGAGACAGGCTGAATATGTAAGAGAAGTTGAGAATATAAATATATATGTAAGAGATTAAAAGAGGAAACGGCAGACGGACGGATCTGGGGAAGTGGAGGAAGATGAGGTCCGAGATTAAGGTCGAGGTTGAGAAATCTTCCCAGCACATGAGGAAGTAGAGATTCAGGGAGATAGAAAGGGAGAGGAGAAGATGACAGATTGCGATATAAACTCAAACCGCGATGAGAGAGCGAGATGAGGTGGGAGATGGAAGCAGAGCAGTACGGGTGAAGACAGAGAGGACAGGAGGTGAGAGAAATGAGACGGACACGAAGGGGAAAGAAATGATTGCATTGCAGATTAGATCAGGAACACTAGTTTGTTTCAAGCTGACGGCAGCTTGAAGTGTATTTCAGCTTTTATTTAAAGAGTTATTTAATCTGGCAAGTTCATGAAAATGGGTGGACAGAGCAGGTTTATATGTATATTTCCCTGTTCAACCGCGTGCTGTTATCCACTTAGTAGTTCCGCTGTCAAAACGAATGAGCAAATTTTCTTTGTACAGCTGTGAAAATGTTTCTAGTTAAAATTCTAAAACCACATGGGGAAAACATAATTGAAAAATGCAATCAAAACTAACTCTGTTTTTTAAATGACCATTTATTTATTAGTTCATTTGACACGGACAATGCTGAAAGTTACTGCTACAATTCCAAGCAGCCAACGCTCCACGTACAAGCTCTCTAGCCGAGGGTAATTTGCAGCCCCAGTCCCTGGTTGGGCTTTTATAACAACAATAAAACAATAAAAAAAAAAGAACTAGAAACCTAGTCAGAATCAGGTTTATTGCGAACTAGGTTTACACATACAAGGAATTAACTTTGGTATTTGGGTGCATAACAAAGTAAGCTTAAAATATACAATACATTGAAAAGATAAAATACATTTTGAAAATTGACATTAAGATATGAAAAATATTATAAATATATGTACAATATGACTAATTTAAAGGAAAGAGCTGAAAAATATTTACCAGGGTATGTTCACAGTATGAAGTATAAGAGCATTTGCAAGATGGAAGTCCAGAAGATCTACGTTAATGTAACCCATTGAGTCCGGTTACGTTAATATAGCGTGTAGTGGAGGGTGGCATGATGGCAGTGTAACTGGGGGGCCTGGGCCTAGTTGATGAGGCCAGCCGCAGATGGGAAGAAACTCTTTTGTTCACTTTATTTCCGCCTAAACAATTGTATTCTCATAACTCCCGACTTGACACATGACCACACTGAGTTTTGAAGCAGATCTCTAATGCTGATAGTTGATAAAATGACATTAAGGTGCAGAAAAACATCAGTGTTTTAGAGCTGGAGGACACGGAGATGAAGCAGCAGCTGATAATAGTAAATCAAGAACACACTGAATCAGTGTGCTCCTGATTTAGCCCCTTGGGAGCCAATCAGTGACAGTGATTGGCTCCCAACGGGGATGAAAGAGAGAAGAAGTGGAAAGGTTTAATTTAAACTGGTCATCTTCTCAAGCATTGGAAATCTGGTGAATTAACCCTTGGCCCAAATACCTCCAGGTTATAGAACTACTTAGTTAGTTTATTGACCTCAAATACAAACTTTTAAATGACCAAATTTGGCTCAAACATTAGTTCCAAAAAATATACTACCATCCAATTCTGTCAGCACCGAAAATCACTAAACAAAGTTCAAACTTTTTCAGGAGAGTATGCAACATGCGTTTCTTGTCTATACCTATTAATAATAATCAGTTGAGTTATGTGCAAATGTTACATGAATCCTGTAAGGTTGAGGACCTAATAATAAATCTGCATGTCAACATGAACACAGGTGTGTGTATGACTCCATCTTCCTAGTTCAATGTGCAATCTGTTATGGCAGGAACCTTGTAACTGTATTACTGAAATGAACCCGATCAGTGCAGGGTCCACTACCAGTGTGCTTCTTTTGTTTGTTCATTCCTTTAATCATCTCATCCCAGTCAGTGCTGTCCCTACCCTGACTTTATCCCTACCACTGTCTTGATTTCCATTTCCATTCTGACAGTCGCTAACGCATGCTGTCTTCTGAAAAATATAAAATTCTGGTCCCCCCCCTTCATAAAAACACACCAGACTGTTAGCCCTTTTAACCAAAACTACATCGTGTCTGCCTCAGAGGCACTTATCCAAAACCCCTTTGACTTTACTGTAAAACATATGGTGGTGACAGAAAAGAGGGGAGTTTTTCCCCAGATTTGAGCCAGCAAACCTCTGGTCACGCGCCCTCCAACCCCCAACGCCTGCTTGGCTCCGGTTTCTGCTGCGGTCGTGTGACGCTGTTGCCCTCTGGGACTAGAAAGCAGAAGTGTGGGGAATAACTGTGTCGCATCACTGAGCTAGTCGACACAGCTGTGACTGAGATTAAAGGGGGAAGAGAGAGACGGGCATGAAGAGAGAAGGTGTAGAGGAAGGGGATGAGAGGGGAGGAAGAGGATGGATAGATGAGGGAAAGAAGTCGAGGAGTTAAAGGATGGTGAGGGAGGGGGGGGCAGATAGATGGGGGAAGGGCTAAAGTCAGAGAAATGTACTGTAGATTGACAGAAGATGAGAGCGAGAGACTGGTAGGGAAATGGTGGTTTCAGTAAACAAATGTGACACACAGAAAATGAGCAATGTCGCGGTCAAACATTTGGGTAGAACAGCCTGGGTTTGCCTTATGCTGTGTCTGTCGTCCAATGGAGCCGTCTGACAGAGCGACATAGGCGTACATAACAGAGAGAGGGATGGCTGGGGAGAGGGAGAGCCTTTGCAGAAGCAGTGTGTGCAACAGTGACATGCAAATGTGTGATTGTGGATCAGATTTTACATACATGCATGCGTGCAGTTGGGTGTGTGTGGACATTAGCATGTTTGCAGAGAGTGGAAGCTAATCTGTTTATGCAGTCAGAGCTCATCTGGCTCCAAAACCCACAAATAAATATTTATGTCGGTCTGGCTGCTGCTGCGTTTCATGACTTAAAAAGAAAACACGAGAATCAGCACTTTTAAAAAAATGGGTTTGTTCCCACTTGTGTGTGTGCTTCTGAGTGTGTGTGTGTCACAGGTTCTCTCGGCCTGTATCTGTTTTGGTGCGTTTGTGTTTCTGTTTGCATGTGAACGTGTGAGCACAGACTTGGTTGTGTGGACATGTGTCTGTTTCCTGTACTTCTGTGCTTGTGAGGACAACGTTTTATACCTTGAAAGTTAGGACATCTTGAAATGTGATGGCATTTTTCCCGGTCCTCATGGCCGTTTGCGTGTTAAGACTTCATTTTAGGGTTGAGGTCATGGGAAGTTTTGGGGGTCAGACATGTAATTGTGATGTCCTGTCCCATTCTGAACTAATAGGCCTACCAACTTAACATGGAAATATAAACAGACCTAGTTTTCAAATTCCGGTTGGCGTTTCCACCAAGAACCAACAAGATGACTAAAATTAGTCTGTTAAAGGATTCAAAAGGGACAGCTTTGATTGCAACACAATCTTTGCTCATGACAAGAGAAACGGAGTCCTTGTGGTGGTTTTTGTAAGGTGTAAATTGCTGAGTTACATTTCTGATGTAAATCAAAAACACTTTGAGACAATTGACAAATAGTTATTTTCTTTAGCTTGCTTGTCTCCCTTTTCTCGCTCTTTTTAGGACCACTCTAGAAGTCCTATTGCCATCCTTAGTCCTAATGTTTAAATCAGTGACAACCAGTGCTTGCTTACAGTCTGAACAAAAGTTGTAGACCAGTTGGTCGTTGCAGTCTTGAGGTTCAAGTCTGACAGGTCAGTGATGTTGAGCTCTTCCGACTTTACCCTGCTTGTTGCTAGCCCCTCAGAGACCGTTTAGAAGGGAGACGGCTCACTTGGGAGCCATTTCCTGTGACATCTGTGTCACATGGGTTTCACCGCTGTCCTGAGTCTATTCACTCCATTGGGAGAAGTGAACGTGAGCCCAGATTGTGACGGATTACTTCGCCCCATAGTCACCGAAGTGAATATCGGACCCATATTTCACAAGCCACGTATCTCCCGAACATTCTGACACTGAAATGGCATTTTTCCGACACACAGATCAGGAGAAAATGAACTTTGTTCGAGACCTGTCCCTGTCTCAACCACAGACAATCTGTTCTCTGACCGTCGGTCTGGTCTCCCCAAGCGGATAAACCATCTAAATCTATAATCTAAAGGGACTTGCACGTGAAAAGATGAATTAAAAGTTGAAGGTGAAATAAAACTTGTTTCTTTGGTTAATAATACTATTATATTTATTAACTGGTGAGAGTCGACCACACCCAGGAAGTGTGTATGTATACCATTGGGGTATATTTGGTACACCTAGGACGTTCTGTGTGGCAGGAAGTTCCACCCTGGCACCAAAACTGGAACCAGGTTCCTGCAGTTAGGTTCAGGATACCACAGAGTTCACAAGTTGCTTTAAAAAAATAAAAATAAAAAATTCCTGTGTACTGAGAAGAATTCCTGGGCCACATAAAGACATCTGTGTGTGTGGTAACCTGTATATTTCCGTGTATGAGGGTTTTTGTGTTGGACATCTCGCATTCATGTGTGCGTTCACACATACGGTTATCATAAACTCCAGCGCGATCCTCGGCTGCAGCCTGTCTTACACATTTTCCATTATCACTGCGTTCATCTTCAGCCTCTCCTCACTTCTTCTTCAGTCACACTCTTCCTGTATCTTTTCGTAAATTTGTACCTGCTAGTTTCTGAGGCAACGTGGTTAGATCTTATCGAAACCCTCAAGGAAGTACAAAAAAACAATCCCTGTTTTTGTCACACTTAATCAGCTCCTACTTTAACATGCAATTTCTAAACTAAAATGCTGAATAACTTTTCTATAGTGGTATGTTTACTTGTTGAAAATAAGTACCTTAACCTTCAACGTCCACTTGATACATTTTGTTTCTAGAATTGCACAATTTCTCATTGTCATAAATAAACTAAAACTACCAGACATCATGGACGTACTGTTGGAATTAGCAGAACTTACTCTATCCAGTTTCTCCGATATTTGTTGATGACAAATGTTCTTAAATAACATGCATGAAAGGCATTCCTTTTAATTGACATGACTTATGAACGCGCATCTTAGACATTATGATTAGCAAATGCCTGTATCTTTACAAAACAGGATTTTTTGTTTATCAACTTATGCTGCCTAAATATTGCCTCTTTAGAAACCATTTTTTTTATTTTTTTACCATTGTGAAGGGACTAAACCAAAGCAGCAAAGGATTTGCCTGTTGACTAACTTTTTAGCAGCATAAATGCATTAAAGCAATCCGTGTAACTCAGCGCCTTCGCAATCATTCAGAAGGGAGTGACCCATCAGTCAAGCTACTTGCGGCGTGAGCGCAGGGTGAGAAAGTGTTACTGCCAGGGGGAGAAGAAGCGGTATGCATGGCAATGTGTTTTGGCAAGGAAAGGAGCAGTCGGATTCCGAGGGGTAAAGCAGGGCTGCATTTTAATTGCAGGTCTTGCCTATACGCAATCCAGCTCTACCAGATGTAGTAGACACACTCTGGATAAAAGATGCATGGTAATGTCTAGGAGACCCACGATGCATTGTGAAATAAGGCATTCAGATCCTGATCCAAATAAATGTGGTGTTTTCTTGTAGTTTGTTGCAATATCTGTTCTGCCTGTGTTCAGGTGTGTGGTATACATCCGTGTATGTGTGCGTCGGTACATGCTGTATGAGTCTCAAAGGCAGTTTGTCTGATGCAGACATATAACTGTATAAGTAAACACTTATGTGCTGTACTTCGTGAACGTGTGGTTAGTTTTTCAGTTTCCGTCCTAATTGCTCCATTCATGATATAAAAGTGATTCCACATCAGCTCCTGGGGGCTTCACATGAATCAAAGAGTTAATCTCTCAGGGTAGTGTGTGGGTGGGGGGTGAGTGAAGATGATCCCTGTGGGGGAAACTGGGTCTCTGATAATTTGCTGATGCAAACAATACATCATGGGGGGGAAAAAAAGTTCTAACCTAATGTTTAAGGCACGTTTTCCTGTGCGTAAATACACACCGTACAGAGAAACCAAATGAATTACAACATTAATAGAGTGTGGCGAAATGTGTTTTTAAGGTGAAACTCAGACTTGACATATACATTTTCAACAAAACTGGGAATTTATTCTGGGTGTTTTATTTTGACTAAAAAGATGAAAATAGGATAAAGAAATACTACAAAATCTCATTTTAAAAATATAATTTCCAGCTGAAGTCCTTGTAAATAGTTTAACCATGTAAAACAAACTTATTTAGACATTAGCTAATTTGTGTGTTCTGCCCAATCAAAATTTTTTTTTTTTTAAATCTGCTCTTGGCGCTGTTTTGGTTGTGGTGTGGCATGTTATTTGTTTCAAATTGATCGGCTTGCCTGGGGGGGATCATGGAATTTCTTAGTAAAAATCTGTTGGTAAACGAAGTAAGAATATAGCCATCAGAGAGATGGCAATCAAGAAGAAGCAGATACAATATGTGACGTCTCAGGAAACAAATCATGTGCAAATAAGCATCACATAAAGATAATATACTGTACAGGGACATATCATACTGTATTAATATAATGACAATTAGTATGTATTTTAAGGCATCAACTTGTCAGAATTTGCAGTTGAGTTTATCATGGCTGTCTCTCGTCAATATAGACAGATAGTGATGCCAGAATGCATCTGGGCGAACAGGCTGCTTCTTGACGCCTGCAGTGGGTTATAAACTGTCTGTTCCAAAATCAAAACACCCTCAGCCGCTCAGAGGATTCCATTTAGTTTGAAATGCCTCTAAATACCCTTCAGACAGCCATCCTCATCAATCTGATGCCATAATCCATCATTATGAATGCAGAGTGGGAGGCTTTGATTTAAGGAAATAGCTCCTTTTCTTTCCTGATGAAAAATAACTTGATGGCTGTGACTTTCACACAGTAGATGAGTGATGGGTTTTGAGCCAAGAACAAAGCAGCAGGAGCGGTATTACCCACATTTCAACTGGTAGGTTTGAGGCTTCGACAAATAACTTGCAGCCTGATGGGAGGGCGGCCTCTTCACTTCGTCGTGGGTTTATGTTGTACAGGTTTTAGCTGTTGCGTGTCTGTGGGATACGTCTCTTACTAGCATGTTTTACTTCTTAATGCAACCGACCCGCTCTATTCCCAGCCGTGCTGAGCTCAACATGTTTTTAACAGTGAGGATTTAAAAATTAAAATTTTTAAAGTATTCATATATTTGAGCAGTATTTCTTTCAGCTACACAAACAGAGGGAGAGAGAGAGATGTAAAACACACAATACCTCAGGGTGCAACCTTTGAAACTGGGTCTAAATGCTTCCATGTACAAAAAAGCTTTTCCGTGTTGTCTGAGAAGTTAATGTAATTTTTTTCTCATTATTAATTACTGTATCCTTGACACTTAAGGCATTAAGCAGATTCTCTGCAACAGCTGAATATACTTAATTTTCTACATTGATAAACTAATGGAAAAACCGTTGGTCTACAGTGTAATGATCATTTTCCTTACAGTACATCTGAAAGCCTTTCATAATCAAGTATGGATTTACAAATCAGAAGAAATAAGTTCATTAGAAGGCATGATCTTCCCACCGCAGCATATTTAAATGTGTTATGTGTAAAATACGTTCTTGCTGATGCTCATATCAACTCGGTCTTCCTCCTTAGGTTTGGTATCTCAGACTTTAACCCATATCCCCCGTGACTATTAGCACGATTAGACACAGCTCCTCTAGAGGTGGGTAACACTGATGGGGGAGAAACTTTAAAGAGACAGTACACTTCCTGGTATTGTTATTGCGTCACCAAATTCCTAAATCTCCTCCCACCTCCCTGATGAGGTTTTCAAACTTGGGGAAAGCCATTGTCAGTCTAACAAATCAGGAAGTTCACTTACACACCCATGGTCCACCCACACAGGTGTCTACAACTTATGTTGCCTAAAACGGCCTTTTCTCAGGACTGTGTGGGCGTGTACACACCGCGGTTGACTTGGCATTCCTCTCACTATTCTGCTGTTGCACCTGTTAGGGCATCTACACCCTATTATTCTTATTGGTACAGAGTTTGGTGACATCACATAATTCCCAGCATAGCTCCACACAACTTCCACCTGAATGGAGGTCACCTGTGTGAGTGTGCAGGCCCTTTGAACATTTCCTACGGAACGTTAGTGTGCATGAATTCTCTTTAAAGAGGTGCCGCACACTTAAACGTGTTTTATTTTGATTTTTAAATTGCAGGACTGCGCCGTGATGACAAAGCTCGATCACCAGCAGTGATGCGTTTCATCACAGTACAGTCATACCATTTTAATATTGACACGCTTACCAAATTTATGAAAATCTACATTTCTTGTCATGAAAATGGCTCAACACGCCATCTACTGTTTTATATCTCCCTGATCCTTGCAAGGCCAATGCTGATAGTGTTGACCATTTGGGACTAATTTACGTCATGACATTTATATACAAAGAAAAAGTGTTAATGTCGTCTAATCAGATGTGGCCAACCCACCTCCCCCTGTCTTTGAGTGGGAGTCTATGGGGGAAAAGTGCAAATTTTCTAATATACACTCTACTCAGTATTTTTCAATTTTGGTGTAATGGTTTGGGACTTGTGCTTTTGATGGCTCTAGAAGCACCACCGGACTACATTCTTTCCCATGATAAACAGCAGTGCTACGTACTAACACTCCCCCACAGACACTCACACACACTCACACTCACCGGAGATCCTCTCTGCGTCTCTGGGCCGCTAACGTTAGCTCAGCTAAAACACAGGTACCACACGGGAACTGCTACAAAACAGGGACAGGCCATAATTCCTTTCACACAAAACTCTTGCTCAGCAAAGATGAAATTCTATCAATATGTTTATTTAATACAGTATGAATATTACTTGCATAAAAATTAGGCTATAAAATAACAATCATTAATTTGATAAATGTTTAAGCAACTTAAAACCAGCTCAAGCGGGCCACCAGGGGTTAAACAGTTTCTATAACAAACAGACATGGAGTCTATTTGAGACCTGCATTTATTTGTCAAACCGTGTAGTCACACCTGGTCAGTAAAAGGGACTGGCGTCTAATTGGGAATCGGCTTTTCATTTAAGTTTTAAGGAATACGCTGTGGGCTTATGAATATTGTTTTTTTTTTTTTTGAAGATATGGAAGTAATTTTTTTTGTGAAACTGGTTTACATAGAATTACAAGGTGTTTAAGTATTTCAGCTATTAACTGCTAAAAACAAATGCTAGAGTGCAGTTGATTATTCTACTGCAGATATGTATTTTGGATTAACTGTATTTCCTTCCAGAGTTAATTCACTTTGAGTCTTACCGGTGTTGGCAATGACATCCTCAAGATGAAGGAAAAGTCATTCAGGGTTGAAAGAATGTTGAAGGAGAGAATTTAGAGATCTGACGTTCTCTGCTTTGGGTAGGATTCAAGTCTTTATTACAATTATTCAGTTTTTGTTTTTTTTCCTAAATTTTTTTACTCCCATTCCAGCAGCTGTGATGTAGGACAGAAAGGGTTTTATTGACTTTAATTGAAATTTGACGGTATTCGCTGTTATTTCTCAGCCTTACAGTAGGTTCAGGTTTTGTTGCTGCAGTCTCAGAGAGAAAAAAACAGAATCTAGAGATATTTCTGCCGCAAAATCCCACAGGAAAAAGAGCTTCGAGCGGTATACCAGCAAGTTAACTTTTCAGTAAATGCATTCTCATTGTAGTTTTAGGCCACATAAGTAGCGTTCGAGGGATTAAGTTGTGTTTTCTTGTACAAATGAGTGATAAACGGAAAATGAGACTAAAAGGAACTGTGTGGGTGAGAGAATGGAAACCCGACGGGCTTGGAAAAACATTTTACCCCAAAATATAAAAAGGGTAAAAATTAATGTAGACAAAAATTAAACAAATAAACTGGGAACAGAAACTGGAGGGTATAAAACATTGACCAAAATATCACAAAAAAAACTAAATGTGGCATTACAGCAGTTGTCATATATACATACACAAACTGAACCGCTATAATGGCTTCATCTTAAGTGTTAATGGATTCTCATGGTGACATTATAACTCGTATCAGTACTCAAAAACACACATGATTATAATTATCTAATCAAGTGTCCTCTCGTCTGGCTAGCATCCTTTGCGAGCGCTCTCCATCGCTAATCAGCCAATTATAACACCATTATAATCAGCCGTGGCTTACCGCAGATGAGACTAAATATGCCGGATATGGAAGAAGGAGGTGCAGGAGGACATCAGCAAGTTCAAAGAAGATGAGGAGAGACAGAGAAAGTTGGCTTTGGAGGCAGTTTTTGAACTCCTTAAGCAGAAATGAGTAGTGGAGAAAGTCTGATTGGCGCTATAATAAACACTATCAGCTTCGCGCACATGCATTTTTGCACTGCAGGACAAACTTTTGACTTTATACAGTCTACACTACTCATTATCTCAATATCAGCACTGCGGTGACCTTTTTTTAAAGGTGCAATGTGTAAGAATTGAGACTCTCCACCTGTCGATTTTCATACTCAAAATTATAGCGGGCAGCGTATCAGGTCATAACTGCCGGTAGCTAGTTAGCTCAGTTAACTGTGCAGCTAACTTAGCGGTCCTAGCACAGGAGCTTTGGTCCGCCAGGAGGAGGAGGTTTTCAGACACAGCAGGAAATGCTGGCGGGAGCCTGAATGGGCTCTAGAACTCGAGCGGGCCACAGTATCGAGCTCAGCAGCCTCACAGGGAACACCGCCGGACTGGGACAGGGGAAATCGTACAGAGGTGATGTACAGCGGCTCCGACCAGGAGGAACCAGGGGCGAGGTCGGGCATCAGAGAGGGAGCGACAGCAGGTCGAGCCAGAATCTATCTAACTTTAGTGGATTAAACCAAACCAGAGTTGGCGATTGTTGAAACAGTAGAAAGACTAACAAGACAGTTTTGGTGAGTGCTTTTTAGTTTCTGTTGAGTTTCAATGAGGTGTTTTTTACAATGAGTTAACAAGGCAATTAAGCTGTCTGGTTTGCTTACCAAGCTGGTTTGGTAAAGAGAAAGAAACTTGAATTCAGAAAGCGTACAGTTGTATTTTTCAGTTTAATCAGGAAAATAGGTGTACAAACATTTAGTTTCTTTATTAGACTAAAAGTGGGGGAGGGGAGGTGAGCTATCGGACTCTCCCTCCTGAGCAATAAGTGGTATTGCAAGACAGGACGGGCATGGTCTAGCTGATAAGCGTTCTAGCTTCAGTAGATATCTCGTCAACACAATGCATAGACATCTTTGAAACGATGTCGTAACCTCCATAATTTTGGAGGGGAATTAAACATCAAATTCTTACACATTGCACCTTTTAATCGTACAACCCCCTTTTTGCTGTTTTTGTTTGTTTTAGAGTTTTTTTTTTTTTTACAGCAAACATTTTGGCAGGAAAAGCACAAGTGTAATTGATAACAGTAAAAATGACTACATTCCATTTAGGTGAGCTAGTTCCAAGTTCCTGCTACTGGTCACTCTGGCTCACTGTCATGGCTTACTGGGACACTTGAATGGACGGAGTTATCATCAATGAAATTTGTTTCACCTGTGCTTTTCCTAGTGTGACAAGTCAAAATGTCTGCTGGCAATTATTAAGGCTTTAATTTTTTTTGCTTACTACTTAATCGAATTAAAGGCTGGGTCACTTTATTTTTACTATGTATATAGCACCAATGCCAGTCAGACTCCAGATGTCGTCAGGCTGATGGATAGCATTCCGGGTGCAATGTGTTCTGCGTGCATTTGCAGGTATTTTTTTTTCCTTATCCATCTACCATCTCCCAAGACAGATTGCATGCTAATACCAGATGTATGGAGATGCATTCAACACGTTCAAAATGACTTCACCTTTTTATTTTACTTTTAATGGCTTGATTTGTGGCAAGCCTGTGTTTCTTTCAGTCTTCATTTTGAGCCTAATCATTGGGACATATGTTTGTGGCCAAATCCATAAATAGCTCTTATCTGTAGGTGGATCTCTTAGACGAGACCATAGAAGTTTCCATGCTTTGGGATCATCATCTCCTGATTCTCATGCAAACACAGACCTTGTTAGCTCTTTCTTGCCCATTTATATTTCCAACACCATTAACCTTTCCTCTCTCTCATTATCAGCTAATCTGCTTGCTAGTTTGAGTTGCGGAGCAACAAGAATCATCTCCCTTCGACCTCTTGTTCTCTCGTTACTAACGATGCATACAAGTTTGAGACCAAAAAAAGCCTTCTTCACACAAATATACATATCCTGTTTGGACACCCAGGTCATGTCTGGCTGACAAAACTCAATAATCCAGCCACCTTCTTACGCCTAATGCTACAGTTTCCTCACCAATCATCGTTTCTTCGATCCTCCTCTCTTTGTTTATCCCTTCAGCTTTTTGTGTCCCTCACTCCCCTCCTTCCCTTTGTATCACAGAACTTCTTGCTTATTGCTTTGTTTTCCAATACACTTGTTGCTCACATTTTCCATCTCTGGCTAGGTCTATCAATTTTTAACATGGTTTCCAGTATTGGACATGTCATCAGCCTGGCAGTAGCCCCAGTGTTTGACCCTGCCATGAAAGCCTTTTGGCTTTTACAGATGTAAAGGCTTTGGCTTTGACTGATTTGCTTCACACAGCAGAGACCTGCTATGTGCTGTGGGGCCCCAAAGCTACACATTTAAGGAAGCCGTGGCACTCAGGAAAATGGTTTTACAGCGGTCGCAATTCTGAGACTTTTCTCTATGAACGAAGCTTGTTGCTATGCAGAAAAAGTCCCTCTGCTCCCTGGCTGGAGTTTAATCCATGGTCTTGTGACATTAGGTTATGGAATATCATATGTGGGGATATACTGGAGGGATTTTCATGGGCAAAATGGGACATCCGTTTAAGATGCAATGAGCTGCTTGAGAGACATCTCAGAAGAAGAATTCTGAAACTAATACGTCTATTTAGAAGAAAAAGTACTTAAAGTATCAAAAATGAAAGTTCTCATTATGAAGACTGGCCCAAGTGTTACATTATTGATTCATTAACTAGATAGTATCGAAAGCTGTATGGTCCATGTAGTGCTATGTACTTTTATATATGGTAGTTTCATCTATAGCAATGCACCATATTTTAAGCGCTCATTGAATGTTTTGTAAAATCTGTGAGGTAACTAGTACCAACAGGTGTTGGATAAATGTAGAGGAGTATGAAATGCAATATTTATCTCAGGTACAGGTATAAGTTTCCCTAAAAAGAAAATACAAGTACCTCAAAACTGTACTTCTAGGGTCAATCATCCCAAATGACAATGTTACTTTCTACTGAAGAAATATTCCCTATTAAAACATGTTTCCAGCATGTTCTGTGCATTATCCAGCTTATCAGGGACACTGTACCTGGAAAGAGATTTTCCTGTTGAATGTTTGTTTTTATGTAATTTTTCCATGCTGTGAGTACTGAAAATACAACTGAAGGTCAGTAAGAAAATATGATCTATTGGTATTTTTAAGTACTTGTAATGATGCACTCCTTATATTATCTTATACAAATAATTAGTTAACCAATAAATGTTTTCAGATGCTCACTTAAAAATAATAAGCATATGAATTAAGGTCCTGAGCTTATACAGTACGAGGGTATACAGGAGTGGAAAATGGAACTGACCAAGACAAACACTTTTATGGACTTGATGGTGGTCTCCACAAAATATTATTGGTGTTCTGTTGAACTCTTGTCTGTTGCACTGACCTCTCTCTTCCTATTGGGCAATACAATGAAATGTTTATAACCTTATTTAAGCCATGTGTGTAAAGATACTGCCACAAGCTCATCCGGCTCTGAGGCAAATGCATCTCCTGTGTGTGATGCTCTTTCAGCAGTAAAGTTGGGGTCAGTGGCTGCTGATTGTGTTTGCTGGTTGGTTTATTGAGTTGTTGGGTTAGCTGATTAAGAACAGGGCAGGTGTTTCATGAATTAAACCACTCGGATCTTAGAAAATGCAACACAACTTCATGCAATTTAAACTATATATCTCATAAAATGCATCTTGCACTTGAGTCCAATTTGAGGAACCCTAACATCTGCATTCTCCAATGTGTACCTTGTGTATCTTCAATTACATCAATAACCCTCTGCAAGCATAAACAAGATGCCAGTGAACACAACAGTGTGTATAGCCATTGACAAGCTATGGTGAGTCCTGATGCTACATCTGGAAGGTGACGACACCAAAGACCTCTGGGGATTGTCGTTTCAAACTATTTTTGGACTGTAGAACCTGTGGATAGATGAATAGCAGTGTATATAAAGAGAAGTTCCAAAACGCACATCCCACGTAGTAAACACTTGGCAGGTATATATAAGTATAACAGAATATAATTACGGTCATAAACCACAACACATAATCTATGGCTTTATGAAAGAACGTGATAATGGTTCTCTAGCTACTGAAGATCGCTTCACTGATTTGTTATTGACGTTTTAGGGGAAATTGAGCATTTACAGTATTTTTGTGTTCACTAATTCATAGCTTGAGGGAGTGTGTTATTTTACTAGAGTGAAGTTTAACAGATGGACATTTACAGGGTATCATTTATCTGTCCATGGATGGAAAGTAACTTGGTATAGTTATGATGTAATGGTACTTTACGTAAGTATTTTCGTTTCCATGACAAGAGTCCACTGAATACACACACACCTACTTTGTATCTACTGGTCAGGAGCCTTGTTGACTACACACCACAAACGAGCAGTCTTCACAAATCACTACCCTTAACCCAATTCTAGCAATAACCCTAAAATCAAGTCTCAAACAACACATTGAATATGTGGACACCGGACAACAATTTCTCCAGGTCAAACTCTTGGTCCTCACAAAGAAGTCCAATAACACACAAGTGTGATTGATACCACAGGACCTCACTTGTTGAACGCAGCACTATATTACCCGGCATTGCACATGCTGTAAACAACTGTATTGGGACAAGAACACTGGCCATCTCAGTTCTCAGTTCAGGTCATTCTTCTTATCACTTAACTTGAGTTCAATCCAATTCAGGTCAAACACACTTTGTTTCATTTAGAAAATGTATTGGTCTTTTATGAGCAATGTTGCCAGTGTTCTTTTGTACTGAAGCATGGTGGACCTCTAGCACTGAGAGCTAGCTGACAATGGGATTTAATAACCATCTGAATCACTTTTCTATAATTGAGGACGATTTGCAAATTCTTTATCCAGATTCTTTTCTTCCAGTCACCACAGTCAGGGAGAGACAGGTTTGGTGGAGACATACATGTTAACATGTCTTAACGTGATGGCTGCTTGTTGCAAATAGCAGAAGTAAATTCAATTACATTTTGTAAGTAATATCTACAACAGCAAATAAGTTGAACTAGAAAATATTTTGGAACATAATCAAAAGGCACTAATATTTTACACACTTCATTATCAAGTAAAGGGCCTACTGACTGAGGATCATTTGTCTTCACCTAATGTACACGTATAGCAATAATAATCTACAAACCAGTATACGTAAATATGAATAAATGCACATAGAAGTTCTGTGTTGGTGCTGTAATGTATAGTTGACATGAAGATAACTTTGTAAACTACACAATTACATATACACTAACCAAAGTATCGCCTTACTAATAAAGCATTCTGAATTTTATCAAACGAAGTCATGCGTGGTGGAAGACTTTCTGTGCTGATGTATTTTCACGGCAAAAATGTAATTCATATGATTATGAAGATGTATTATCGTGAACTGCTGTAATGTACCTCGCCGGACCCTTGAGCCTGTTTTGAAACAGTCGCAAGCTCCAGTCCAAACAGTGCCAGCTTTGGCCATTTTGCCCATCAGTCTAGTCGGTCACAGTGTGTTGAGTCATTGGCTGCAGCCTCCTGCCATGTTTGTCATGCCAGGACGGAGAGGACAAACAGTCTGTTGTTGGCTGATTGTTCCTGTTGCTGGCTGGGTCTTCGTGGTCTATCCAAAGGTCAGTGAACTGTCGGGGTGTGAGGGGTAGAACATGGATGAGGTAATCTGATGTTGGTGAACCACATTTGGGCAACAAAGAGTGCCAGTGTCATCATGGGTGTGTTGACGTGGCTGCTGTAATCCTCTTGTGTTGTACCATGAGGGGGAAGCTGCATTTTGACAACTCTCTCATTCCCACCGGTCACCCACAACTCCCTCTTCTCCCGCTTCCTTTCTCACTCTCCTCTCACACACACACACACACACACACACACACATTAGTACACTCTAGGAAACAAGAGTGTCAGCTGTCATGGCCGTCCAGTTTAAAGACTCTCCGCTGTATCACCTTCACGACTAAGGACAGGTGTTTTAAACTTGACAAGGACTGATAAACACATGCTTAGAATGTAACTCTGCCATGCACACGTCAAAGCGTAAGCTGCACTTCTTTGAGCAGCTGCACTCACCCCATCACTGCCAACAGCATGAATCTTTGCCACTTACCAGTCCATGTGTGTACATAATGGAGCCAACATATGCTCTGCCCCTACATACACATGTATGGAAATCCCATGTATGGTTTCATTTACAGTGACTTACAATGAGCACAAGTACACGCGCACACTAGTGGACACTGACACAAAGAAACAGACACAGACATAAAACAAATGGCCCCAGGGTGGACCTGCTGCTTTTCCCTTGACACTTTCCTCCATGTCCCCAGGTGGCACATCTGAGCTGGCATGTCAGTGTGTGTATGTGTCGTTGAGTGTGTGTATGAACAGGAAGGGGATGCTGCGGTAGGATGTGGTATACAAGAATAGAACAGTTGGTTCACTGATACTTTTTGTTATTTTGGGTGCTTTCATTGTACTATTTATGAGACGGTCAAAGACAGACTTCTCACCTTCTGCACACTCTCTGCTGGCCTCCATTTTCTTCAAGCGTGATGCAGTGCGGCAGAAAAGTCTCAAACACAGAAGAGCTTCAGCGATTGACTGTCAGTCTTGGAGTAACTTGTGTTCGCGCCGGTGTGAAGCCAGAGTCCACACTCAGTGGGTGGCAGCAGTGTTTACCCAGCATGTCGTCAATGCGTCTGTGGCTCTGCAGAGCGAGAGGGCAGCAGTGTGATGCAATGCAATGCAATGCATTGTCACACGGCACAGGGGCTATCATGCACTGCAATGACACCACAATAATAATGAATACATTATAGTGACGTAGTGCAGAAGTAGTAGTCAAACCAAAGTGGAAAATAAGTAGCTGTACTGGTCACAGTCTGCAGCGATTTCCTAAATACATGATAAATCTCTTTTTGTCCCTTAGAAGTAGATCCAATCTATTTAATTACTACAACCAACTAATGACTAAGGTGAATTACATTTTAGTTATTACATTACTGTTAGTTTGAGTCAGGAACAAGTGTGGCATTTTCAGTAAATAAAAGCTACGACTGTTTTAGTCAATACAAGGCAATCTTAATCTTTTTTTGATCACGTGCATTTCTAATAACATTTCGAACAATAACCAATTATCATTATCGATGTAACAAAATGTCCCAATTATATTATAACACAAGGTTAATAAGTTTTGGGGGGTCATGTGTAAAGTTGATGGAGTGCCCCTTTAATCAGAAGAGGCACTCCATCAATTTTACACATGAAGCTCAGTGTACCTGTCAGAGTACTACTCAGCCTGTGAAAACAGTTGTGTAATGTATTCAGCGGCTCTGGAGAGCTTTGTCAGGTCTGAAAAAGTAACGCTGATGTCATAGTGAAGTCATCAGGGTAGGGCTTGGGTTTTAAACACTTAAACATTCTAACAGAAAGTCTGCATCACAAACTGGAAGTGTAGAGATTGACAGAAGTGGGCATTCAGGAGGCAAGGGGGGTCTAATTAAAGATGCTAGTGTTGCAGTATGGGAAGTATTGAATTCTGTATTTTTTGCAGCTTGTCCCTTCCTAAAGTCTAAAAGTCAGGATAACTCGGTCTCTGCTTCTTGACTTTTCTAAGAGCTAATGTTCGCGTTTGTTAAGGGGAAGTTAGATTCTGCCAAATCTAACTGTATAACCAAATGCTATAAATGGTCATTTCCTTCATTTAAAATTTCTTTGAATGAAATTGAGTCATGTTTTAAAATGCAGCTCTCAGCAAGCACCACTTGTTATAGGTGAACAGTTAATTATTCTTGTTGTTAACATCCACTCAGCAGGTGTGTCTCTTGCCACACAACAAACAATTTTCAGCATGACTTTGAAACAAAAAAAGAATAAACCAAAACAAGGTAAAATCACATGCAGTTAATTTGCTCCTGCATGACCAAGACGAATCGAATGAATCCAGGAACTAAGTATAATTAACTCCAAGCAGAATTAAACAGTATGATTAATGGGACACCTGCACTGAAGTTCAAAGATGCCGTGGTAAGTCTTGTGTGAATCAGTTAACTTGTAAAGAAGGGAACAGGAAACCAGGCATACCTACATAGCAACACTTTCCTCAGACATAGCTTTTATATCTCCTCCAAATACATGTCAAGGAATCCACCATGAACTATTACCTGTCTGTTATGTGGCTGTTCAAAAAAGAACTAGTGGAATAAGGCCATTCATGATCGCACAGCTGCAATGTCACCCCTCTGACACCTTTCTGTCAATCCCCCAAATCCAGTTTATTGATTCATAAAATTGGAGACGGTGTCCAGAGTGAAATGAGATGCTAGCTGAGTATAATGTATCAATATATTTATTTAAAAAAAAGCTTGAGGGGGAAATTAAATCTTTCTGGTGTTTTATGCCAAGAGAGGTTAAATTAAACCTCTCTCCATCAGCAACTAGTGCTGTGTGAAAGCCACTGCATAATAGAGTACAGCTGCAGAAGAGTTTGAAACCCAAGTCCACGTTACAAGGCTATAAACTGGGCCTTCTGTTTTTTTTTTTTTTAACATATTATATAGAAGCCTCAGTCTTGGCTGTCCTTCACAGAGTATCTAATTTTACTCTGTGATTTAATATGAAGATATTACATGTAAAAAAACTTCCAAACCCAGCGTGGTCAAAAGATCGGTGGGTAACTTGAGACGGAGGAAGAATACAGGGCTAAACAAGCAGTTTGGTAATAAGTAAAAACCTGAACAGAAGTTCATCATTGGTTGAGATTATGGGTAAAATGGTGTGCTAAATAAAAACTATCTATAAAAATCTATAATCACAGCAAACGGCTCCCTTTCGGTTGTAATGTTTTTTTAAATAATGGTTAATGGCGCAAGTGTACGAACTGAAACATTTCTTTTTTTTTTAATAGTATCAAAGCAGAGCAATTAAGAAACAGAGGCAAACAGGATTATGTCTTATTAGCTGCCTGGTTACCACATGAGTTGCCACAGCAACTGAAGTCATCATCATGACATGTGTTTTTCTGAAATTTATGGCAAGGCAGGAATGAATCTTAAGACCGTGCTATTGCTTATGTGGAATAACTGGCTGTATAAAGTCTATTCATTTCCAGATTTTACCTTTTCGTAAACAGCTAGACAGAGAATATAACTGCACTTCATATGACTAATCTGCTGGCTTAAATCATACAAAATGTGTGTATGAGAGATGCACAAACACAGCACTGGAAGAGAAATGTGTGTGTCTCTCAGTGTACTTGTGTACTGCACTCTGCATTGCTGTTACAGATCCCTCATGTTGAGTGATGATGGCTTACATGATTGGAACGCGTCTTCCATATGTCACCAGTTAGTGAAACCGACTCTCAACCAGTTCACTGATTGGATAACGGGTGCGGGCCGCTGTTACAAGAAGCGAAGCGTATCATTGGGTGGGCCAACCCCATTAAGTGCAGGTCATCCAGATGAATGATTAAACAGGCGGAAGGGCACTCTGGCCAATCAGCGAACAACAGACTTTTAAATGAGTATTATGCAAATGATGCATCATGAATGCATCAAAACAACCGTATGAAAATGATGCCCAGGGTGAGTGTGTTTGTGTGAGTGTGCATTCATGGTCCATGTAGGTGCAACTGTAGAAAGAAACTGGAATTAATAGGTATTGTATTTCAACCCCAAGTGCAATGGATTATTCTATCTCACACAATAGGCAGTGCAGGCAGGGAGAGGCGGCTGAATACATTGAACAAAAGCAGATGATTTAGACTTCACAGGCACAATCCAAAATAGCTGTTTCCAGTCTTTGTGCTAAGCTAACCAGCTCCTGGCTGTAGCATTATATGTATGTGTTTTGATGTAGCTGCAACCCCTGACCGCAGCAATTTAATAAAAAGTAAACTTGCAAATAGATAGTGAAATTTTGTTTTAATTATCAGGGACTATGGCCACTGAAAGAGCCTCTAATTGCACCTAGAGCTAAAGTATTTAGTGGCCCTGTGTAGCTACAAAATGTTAGAGGTAAATGATCAGTTTTCATTCACTGCTTTGGTGTCTCTTTGTATCATTTTGATGATCATTTAATCCAATGTTATCCAACAAAAACAGAAGCTAGAATTAATTCAAATAATTCCAGAAACTCTAACAACTACGTTGCAGGCATACCATTTTTCAATTTTTTTCAGCTGACAATCTTTTTAGTCATCCAGATATCAGGTGAATCTTCCACCCACATTCATGGGCCTGTTGATCGAGTCACTCTGGATGAGAGCAGGCGCTAAAAACCTTAAAAGGAAATTACAAACCCTTTTGACAACTCGAATACAAAAATGAAACCCAGAAAGCGAGCCATAAAAAAAATCCCATCTTTCTCTTGCAGCCTTTGGGCTCAGCAAGTCTCTTGTCCCACAGAGAGGGTGCTGTGCTCTTGGCTGTTGCCCATGTTTGGTCAACTGATGCCTGTCCTTACGTTGTTCTGCAATTCAGCACAAGGACCTTTTGCTTATTTTAACGTTTGCACTCTCACCTGTTTTAAACACTGAGCTTACCTGAAGACCTCAATATAGCAATGAGGCAGAAGACACCCAGGACCACAGGCAGGTATAGAGCGTTTTCACGACACGTCATCAACCCGGAAGTCGGCCATATTGGCGATACTGAACGGGAACAGTGCCACTGAAACGAACGGAACTCGCAAAAGGTTTGTGCTGAAAATGGTCAATTATTGCCGTGTTTTAGGCCGTACTAATCGGTTGGACCGGGAAAAACATTTGAATTTTATGTACTAACAAATCAAGGAGAAGAGTGCAAAAAAACTGTCTAAGGAAAGAAGGCGTTTGTGGTTGTTGTTCAGACTGAACCAGGATTTCAAGGGAAAGAATCTTGACAATCTTTGTTCTTATTTCTTGTCAACTAGGTGAAATATTAGGCTACTATCTTAACTAATGTTGTAGTGTAATAGTATCCTCTCATATTGATGTTACGTTGCGGTTTGTGATTTCTTGGCTAAAAATCAGATTCTAATCTCATTTCTTAACCTTCTCCAATAGTACAAGACCTGCATATTTTCTGTAAAATGTTACTGAAATTTATTTAATGGTGCCATATTTATTATTACTGTATTCTAGGTAAAAGATCCGACCTGTATGCAGACTCGGTGTTAATATGACCGGAAAACAAGGACCACGATCACCTGAGGACTCACTGACGTCACGCTACAAACGTTGTGTAGATCAAACCGAGCAGAAACATAAGGATGCTGTTGCCCATTCTTTGCTTCTTTTTTTTCATGGTTTAGACTTAATAAATTAGTCTTCAGTGGTGTATTATCCATGCTGTTTACATCAGAGTATCTCCAATATGGCCGCGCATCCGGGTAACTGACCAAACCGTGACGTAGGTGCAAACCCTCTATAATTGAGAGCCACTACTTCCTCAGAGCGTGCTAAATATTAGAATATGCAAACACAAGCCTAAGCATTACATGTCTCTTGACATACAGTATGTAGTCATGTATACTTTACACACATTTGGTTCCACAACTATTTATTTATCTGCAGATATATAAATGTGCAAAATACAGCGTTTGTGTGCTTCAGCGGGAGATGGGACAAAGGCTACTGCTCTTCACAGTAAACATATAGCCTGCAGTTCACTTTACTCGATGAAAAAAAAGAAATGTGTCTCATTGGGACGACGTTAAAAATATATTTAGCCAACCCTTGTCTTAACGAACACTACGACTCCACACCAATAGTGGTTGGCGTTAGGCTGTAGCTAATGTTAGCTGTTGGCTAGGGTAGCAATAGCATGCAAACAGTTAGCGTTATAACATTGAACAAACAGCATGTAGGCCGCATGTGATTTGCCTTCAACCGACTGGTAATCCGTTTGTGTCTTCCACCATGGCTTTCAACAGCGCAGTAGTTGAGCCGCTGCGCCAGAGAAGGCTGGTCTGTGATCCAGCAACAAATCGATCCAGACGGTCAAACCATTTGCTGCTCTGCCGGTCCGAGCTCGACCAATCAGAAATGGTCAGTGCAGCAAGCCCCACCCTGAAAGCTCCTGTACTTCTTGGAAAGTACTAACCCCCAAGCGGGGACCTTTTTGAGGGTAAAATAATGTCCCCGGAACTTAATTTAGACCCTGGTCCCTCGTCCCTGTGGTGGAAACACCGCTAAGGTCTTTCACAGAAGCTCCCTAAACACCCAGCGTGCCTCTGATCGCCCTGCTGTGCTGGTTGGCCATACACCAGTGGGAGAGCCTCACTCTGCGCACTACACTAAAACACTACAAGCGACCAAATAGATTAAGTGGGGAGTGCTTTGCTTGAAGACCCAGAATAGGTAGATGGGCTCAAAAATAAGTATAGTAATATTTCTGTACTTTACTTTACTTAATCAATAATAGAAATAAAAGGGTAAGCTTAGTTTTTGCCCATACAAAGCATTTTCTTATCCATTCACATCTTTCATACAAATCAAAGAAATGTGTAATAAGTATGTTTTGCCAAAGGTTTTTTAAAGCTACTAATCTGTTATTCATTCACCGAAGGTTTGCTGACCTGCACGCTCTTTTTCAGCAAAATCCATGCAGAAAATGTCCACATTCACTGCACTGCAATGAGCTATTTAAGACCTTAATGCTTCAATATTAAATAAAGAATATATACTTCAAAGGCCAAGTATCTCTTAAATTAAGCAGTGGCTTTTTATCAGATAAGATTTTAAAATTTAGTGGAGAGAAAATGAAGTTGATATACTGCATCTTTTCTATCAAAGCTGCTCCACATTCGCATACGTGCAGTTACACAAAGCTGGTGTTTGCACCGCAAAGGCCATGTGCCATATGCTTTTTTATCTCTGTTTAGGGTCATGTTTTTGTTGTTTTTTTTTTTTTCATACGCTGCACTATTTAGATTCTGATCGCCCACCATATCCTGCCCCCCACTGACACGTTGGCCTGTCATGTGGGGTCTCCATGCCAACTTCCACCCCACGCAGCCCACAATGATTTATGAGGAATAGAAACAAAAAACCCATACGAGACTAACAACAAAAACAAAGTAATTTATCCACATGTTTTAACTTAATGAGGAAAGACACAAAACAAAATGCTGTGTACAGATATAAAGTGGTTTAATGGTGATTTGCACAAATCCATTTAATTTTGTCATTTCCCACTCATATTAATGTACCCCATTTGGCTCATTCTTCATCTATCCATGTCTTGTGGCTTCACTGTTTATACTGTGTGTGTGACTGAGAGGAAGTGCAACTGCATGCACACACATTTAATTGGCATACCCCTTTGATGGAAGCTGCTATCCAAAATATTTTTTCGTGAACATGCGCAAAGGTAACCTTGATGCCACCGACTCTAAGCAAAATCAGATGCGGCAGCCACTTTTAGGGACTAATTAATTGCATTTATGAAAGTTATTAAAACCAAGTCAATTTTGGGGAAAATTTTTGTCTGCTCTCCACCATGTTTGATAATTCCCCAGCAGCCGACTGCAGGGTACATACTCATTATGCCTTCTTGGCACACCTCCAGTGAATGAATAGTGTGTGTGTGTGTGTCTATGCAGTGCCTGTGTATGCCTGAATCCCTCGAAGACTTTGAAGCTTATTGTCATTTTTTTCTTACCTCCTATTATCCCAGAAAAAAATCCTGTTGCTTTCTTATTTGAGATGAGACGGGTCAACATCAATCTCACGTTTGTGTTAGGTACAAAACGGGAGTTAGGTCATGTTTAGTCTAGCTTAAGATTGAAACTGCTTGCCCAGACTTTTCCAAAGTAAATAAATAATCTTAGCTACCAAGAACTCTAGTTGTCCTGTTAACACAATGTATCTCGTTCGTTTAACCCGTACCGAAACATACATATAAAAAGACAAAACGTTGAACCAGTCCCTTAATGAGTTGACTCGGGGACTGAGCGCTGACTGGCTCAGAGATGCTGCAGATGCAGTTCAACTGAGTTTTTCATTTTTCAAAACTAGTTAAAACAAATGATGAAATTATGCTGGTCAGTGCTGTTTACATTTTCAGTATTAATACTGAACAATTGGTAGTCTGAAATGTAATGTATTGACCATGAAAGACTAGTTAAACATCTGCTAAGGTTTCATTAGCATGCAGTAGGAGATTTGAGGGCGGGTGCAATCCCCCTTGTTAACAAAATGACCAAAATCGATTCGCTTTGTTAACCTGCTCAAAAGATGCAAAGGGGGGTTGTGCTCCGATTGGGCCACCCCCCCGATTAAAAATTGACAAATCACCTACAGTTAGCATGGTATTGGTATGCATGTGAGAAAGAAGCCAGACACGATGACTGTGACGAAACGAGGTACAGTATGTCCATTGACATCTTTCACAGAAAACTAATTGTAAGTGTTGTTGGTCACAGTTTCAGGTGTGTTTTTTTGTTTTCCATGTGTCAGTTCAGTCACCAGATCTGTTTAGTTGTCCAGTTAGTTGTTGACGGTTTCTTGTCCATCAGGGGAAAAAAAAAAAAACAAGTCTTCAAGACTGAATATAACTTAAACATTTTATTGAACAACACCGAAGGGTCTATTATGTAATACTTTAAGCCATTCTTTCTCTTGCCATGTAGCTTAATATTCCTGTAAATGCTCAACTACAGAGAGAACCATTTCAAACAGGCTTACATTTCTTGGGGTGGATGTAGCTCAGGTGATGGAGCAGCTCAGTCATTACAGGGTTGTGTCCTCCTGTCCACATGTCAAAGTGTACTTTGTGTATATGTGGGGGGGGGGAGAAATGTAAGTCGTTGTGGACAAATAGAGACAGGCCTTTATTTTTAATTTCCCCTGTTTTGTACGTTTTATCATATTTTAGCGAACTCGAAAGTTCCCCCATGGTTACCTGTTTTCTTGAGAAATCTGGCATAGAATACAATTCACAGCAATATTCCAGTCAGTCTAACCGCTATTATTTGAAAACCTGCAATTATTAGCCCCAACATTTACTGTAGTCCAGTATGGAGTAACTAGTAGCTTGTTAACACTAATATAAAACCTAAAATATGAATCTAATACTGACTGCCAGTGTTGTTCAAGGTCCCACTTCACAAGAGCTAGCTCAAAGTTCAGTTCACACAAATTAAAATGACCTAGTTCATGTTCATAGTTCACAATTTGAATTTTGAACTAAATTCAAGTACCAAAAAGTGAACTAGTTCACATTCCTTTTTTCCTTCACAAAGTGCGCGGAGTTTGACTTGGGTGGAGGAACGTTGGCGGCTGTTGGTTCGCGGTCTTACCCTTTTAATGATTTCTTGTGATCATCATTCACTCGCAGGTATTTCCAAATACTGGTCGGATGCCTCAGCTCGATGTGTCATTTCAAAAATCTGTGACTCAAAACACTGGCATGCCGGGTGCCGTAAAACACAGTGCGTGAGCGTCGTTCACACTCGCGGGAGTGAATGACGCACACATTCACGGTCATTAGTGCTGACTGCACTGTAGGCCAACATACATTGCCCTTATTATTGAAGCAGTCCACTGATATGCTGTATGCAGGACCAATTAAGGAAGGGTCACGGAAACCTCCTGATGGTTAGTCAGTTGGGATCAATAGGGAACCAACACACGGACAAACCTCACTGAATCACATGACTCTGGCAGGCTCTTGGGGGGGGGAAGGTACAAGGAGACACGGAAAAGGTGGGCAGTGAAGTACATAGAAGGATGTAGCCTAGATAAAGGAGAGAAGTAAGAAGGAGGAGGAAACTGGGGGGAGAGAGATGAAAAACAAAAGGGTTTTGATTGCTTGGAGTCCCTGTTAATCTGCTCATTCTCCCTTATATCAGACATGACACCGGAGAGACTGCACTGATTCAATTTTGGTGACAATTTCGGAGAACGATCCATTTCACCTCAGTGATTTCCAACACGCGATGCTACGATTACAGGTGAATACAGGGTGTCTTGATTGGACCAGTGATGAGACTGCATCATTTGTATGCAGCAACATGTTAACAATTGCCGTATTGGGTGAGAATGTACAGTATAGGAACAGAAGAGTGCTGAATTTAAAATGAAGTTTGCCGATAATCTCCAGACTGTTGAAACAATATTTAAGACTTGGGTTTTCCACTAAGAGAGCAAAATGAGAGAAAATGAAGAGGAGAGAAGCTGTAGAGAATACAAAGACAGAAATCAAACAGAGCGACAATAGGAGCAAGCCAAGTGGAGTGAAAAGTGGTGGTGGATAGGGTTACGCTCGCTTTGAGCATGCTGGTAATCTCCTTGCTGATGCACTGTTTTATGAGTTGAGACCACATTCCTTTGGGAATATAGACCGAGCACGTGAACAGGGAAGAGTAGAGAACGGGGATGAAGGACATTGACAGGAAAGGAGAAAGATGACTCGGGTTCAAAGTGAAATAGATGGGTAGAGATATGAAGAGAGGCCAACCTCTCCTCATCTGTCCTGTCTTTGCATTTGTGCTGTATTTTTAATCCCCGTCTCGCTCATCGGCCCTTTTCTCCTTTTTCTCTCTCTTTTCTGTGTTATAATGCTTCTACATTACCATGCAAGCTCAGAATAAAATTCCCTTCTTCTCCCTGCCTTCCTCCCTCCCACTTTACGTCTTTCTCAACATTAAAGGTGCGTTAGGCTGCATTAAATCCTTTTCATCCCGTTGAGTCATCTGTTATGGCCACCCTCCACCCTCCAACCCAGCCTCTGTCTCCCCTCCTCCAGCTCTCCCTCCATACCGAGGCACAAATCTCCCTCTGTCCTCCCAAGTTTTTCTTTTTATCCCTCCATCACCATCAATCCTGGCTGTCGGCAACTGATCCTATGATTATGAGGCAGAGCTAAATAGGCAGTGGTGGTTAACGGTGTTGGGATGAGAGGAGTTATTTTATGGAGGGGGTGGGGTGGAGTGGAGGAAAAGGGGAAACCATTGGGCTCGCTGCCGATTTTTGGCACATTTCGATGTGTTGTGCAAATTATTTCACAGGGATATACAATGAGCCGGTGCAGTTGATAAACGAATGCATCAAGGGAGTAGTTGTATAAAGATGGTGCAGTAGCCGTTGTCGTGTCTATGATTAATCCACATGCACTGTGTAAGTGTGATTATTATTCCCACTTTTCCAAGCACAATTGTTGCTTCATAACTCCACAGATACGCACCAGGACCCAGAAGCCGTTAAGATGATGCGAGGCTTGTAATGCCCCATTAAAGCACATTCTTCCATTTGCAACGTCCAAACAACTGAGCTAAATGACACACAAAGTGTCATGTTTTCAGTGCTGGACTGATCACTTGTAGAAAATGGATCCACAGGAATAATTGCTCGGCGCTAAAGAAAACTGCAATGTTTTTTGTTCTCCCCTTCCAGTCCTTTCACTGTTAGAAAACTATTGCATTTCATGAATAATGACAAATCTGATTGCCTCCTTGCACCTCTAAGGAATAATTGGATAAAGTAAAGTTAATAGAGCTGATGGCCCAATGCACATTATGTGACATGATATGTGAGAACCAGGTCAGGAAGTCTCCTAATAAGGCACCTGTTTAAGCAGCAGAATGAATTCAGCTTCAATTTAATATTCTGCTATTGATTTGTAGAATCAAGACCATAATATTGTTTGCTGGTTGACTCTGTGCATTGCTATGTATGCGATATTAAAAAAAGAAACAGAGGGCATGTCATTTTATTAAAGCAATGGAGTAGGAATGGATGAGACTTTACGAGGCAAAAAATGAACAAACAAAAGGGTTTTTGTAATAATTCTTTTTTTCGAGTTTGGCGTATTTCGGGTCTGCGCTGGTACGTATTGCTTCCAGGAAGGATCCACAGCCTTGCACTCAGAGTCCGACACTGCCAAAGGTTCGGGTCTTTCCCTGCCTACTTGGCTTTAACTGACTTCCAGCGATCACAATGGTGCACATTACAAATTCTGTGTAACAAAGTAACTCGAGTACAGTGTGACAAAGTTGAGCTTGCTTTAAGCAGTATGGAGGGTGTCTGACTTTCCCCTTGGGGCTTACCGTAGCTGTATACTCTTGCTGCTGAGATTGTTCAGCATTACAAACCCGTATACTCGACTCAGCTGCTGGTGAAACCAGCACCTGCACATACTCGCTGCCCTGACACTTCCCCTACATTCAGCAATATTCATTTTCTGTTTTTAGGAGCTTTTGCATTTAGTCTAGTCTTCAGTAAAGGAAACGCGTTGTCATTTGGATTAAAGTTAAGTGACTGACTTACTGACCACTCCATTAAAAAGCTCTTTGTTAATCTCGTCTATCTGTTTAGGATCACTGTCCCTCTGCAATGTAGAATGTGGGGATTCAGGAGAAAGCTTAAAGTCAGCATTTTAACCTATTTTTCATTTCAAATCTAACGGTCCATATAACATTGAACTGACTAATTGTTTTTCTTATATTAGTCATTTGTTCACCAACTGCACCCACTGTTCTTCCAGTAATTTCAGGTGATGTGCTGGTTGCGAGGACAGCTGGTTGCGAGGACGGCGTCGGCCATGACAAAACGGTTGCTGTTTGATCGGCTGGATGGACGGGTCTTTAGCACTGAAGCTGATGTGCTGCTTCTGGTGTGAATTCAGTGTTGGTCTCACATGATATACGAGTTGCATTTTAGCTTATATTTATTCAGACAGGGCTGACTAAGCATGCTTACTCATTCGAAAGTGGCAAGTGAACATTTCCACTAGAGCCATTGGCTAGATTAAGTGTCTTTCTCAGAGGGGAACATTTTTTAATCGACTGTTCCCAAGCTGCTTTTCCACATGATGTTTGTTTAAGTGAGTGTGTGTGTGTTTGTGTGCTCGGCTGGTGTTTGTCATCGATTTGGGTGTTTAGAAAAAGATGATGGGGTCAGTGTCGCATCTGTGTGTATTTGTGTTTGTGTGCTTGTGTTAATCAGCATGTGGGTGTGACTTCGTCCCCACTCACAGACCAGTCAACTAGCACGGGGCTGTCGGGCTGGGGGAATTTAAATGGGCGGGATCGAGCGGTGTACTGTGGATAGTGGCAGCAACAGTAGGTTCTAGATGGGTGGCGGTCATCCACACTCCTACTCAGACAAAGAAAACAGGAGATCAGAGCAGGGAACGAGAAGAGAGCGAGAATTTTCTTAATAGTCAGAAATAATAGGAAAGATGGGGAGGAGAGGGTGCCTGGGAGCAGAGAAGAAGAAGAAATGGTCATTAGGAGGAAAGAAAGTCATGAGACTGCAGAGAGATGAGAGAAACAGTGAAGAAAAGCTGCCCGAATCAGGCACATGAAAGAAAAGAAGAGACAGTCGGGGCCAACGGGGAGGAGAAGAAAGCAGTTAGACTGCATTAAAGAGATATAATTTGGTTTGCAGTGAGCATGAGAGAAAAAAGTGAAAAAAGAACAAAAGGGAAAGAAAGCGACTATATGGTTGCCAGGGACAACAGACTAATGGGAAACATGCAGTCACCCACTCAACAACCCCCTCCCTAACCGCCCTCCTCTCTTTGTTGATCTGTGTTTGATCCTCCTTCACCTTTAAAGTCTCCCTCCTCCTCTCCTTCTCCTCCTCCTCAAAGCATCGCTTCTTATCTGCACTCATTCTCCTTCCCTACCTGCATTTACAGTGTGAGCTCATTCCATATTATGTGTTCATGAAAGTGTGTGTGTCTGTCCTTTTCCTCAGCCTCATCTTTCACAGTCCGTCTACCTCCTGCACTCGTTGCAAAATCTCTACCCCGCCAGCTGCCCTTCCTCTTCTCCTCCTCCTACTTTCTTCTTCTCTCATTCCCACTCTAGATTGCATTTTTTTTCTTTAAGACCTGGATCTTTATAGTTGCACTTTTGCACAGTATTGTTATTAACACTGTACTCCTGACAACTCCTTTCCATAACGTTGTTAGACACTTAGAATAAAAATCTGAGTCTGTCAGCGGCAAAAATAAGCATGTTCAGTGTACGGCGCAATTGCCTGCAAGGAGTACGTTGCAGCCATTGCACACCGTTTTGCGGCTGCAGGCTGAGGCGATCTACTGGAGCAACTCTTAAACTTTTTGCACCTCATTTAGACCTCGGAATGTGTAAATAAAAAATAAAAAATAGGGCCCAGGTTTAAAAATACCAGGATTACCCTGCTGAGCTCTTGGAATGTGGCAACATCACTGAAAAGAACTTTGTTGGTGCAGAAACAAGAGTAGTCGGATCATACGGGTTATAAAAAAACAAAACAAAAAAAAGATCCTCGCATTAGCCACACCTATTAGGAATGTGTGGTTCAGCTTTGACCTACCGTACTTACCGTAGCTCTGCGCACGCAGTTTTACTGTTCAGTGTGGGATTAGTCACGGGATTGTAGAGCATAATTCTTCTTTAAACTGAATTAGTATGAACAGCAGAAGATAAAGTAAGGACAAGGTCTCCCATTAGTCTGCCTGTTCACAAATCACAAAAGACTAAACTCTTTCCCTAAAAAACAAAAGTAACAATTAAATAACTCTTTTATTTGGCCTATATATATATATATATATATATATATATATATATATTAGAATTGGATAATAATCTGGACAACAATAGATTATAGAAAGGGCTGAAAATAATTAGAATAATAATTGTGGTTACTTACTCAATATAAAAAAAGTACAGATAGGCCTCGCACACATAATGTTGCATACTGATGCTCTGCATTCTGCACGCAAGTCAGACTCTCCGCCTTGCCACTACACTACTACCTGCATTTGCACTGAACGTTGGCTTTGGACATGCATTGTGAGGTTCAGAAGTGTCCACTATGGATGTAATTCGCAGGAAAACTGGGCTGAGTTTAGGTTATCCAGCTAAGATGGCGTTTCGTTGACAACGTCTCTGATGTGCGTTTCGTTCCACCTATTTTTATAACCTGGTGTGGAAACGCCTGAAATTCTAACAAAGTCCAACTATTGCAGAAAGGTTTTTATGCTAAAATGCACGGAAACAGACAATAAAAACACGAGATATATGTGGACCGATGAGGACACTGTATCCCTCGAATTACACATGAAACAAACCTATTTCCATTGTGTTTTCTACATGGTTTTTCACAATTTGAGGTTTGATTTACTAGCCCCATTTTAATTATGTTATCTCGTTGCACCCTCTTCTTCTGCAATGGTTTAATGGCACCCGAGTGGAGAATTAGCTCTTCATCTCGATGCGCTCAACTCCTAATATTCGAATAACGGTAGTGGATGGAAACACATTATGAATTTTCTGGAAATAGCAGTGAAGTCACCGTGTTCCAAGATTACAGTAATTATAAACGATAGAAATGAACGTTAAAAACTACAAAAATTAACCACAGGCTGTAATAAACTAGATGTGGTGGTGCCATGGTGGTTGTTCCAAAATGTAAAAAAAACCAACTACTGCTCTCTTTTTACAATTTCATGTAGTCATTTATTCATACTTGCAGTTTTCAACTTAAACATTTATTATTGGTATGCAGCCAGGTTTCAAACAGGTAAATCATGGGAATGCACTGTTGCACAAAATCAAAAACAATCAAAAGTCAAAAAGAGAGAGGCATTATACAATATAAAAACAAACCTATATTAAGAACGTAAAATCTTCTGCAACATGTCATTTGTATTCACTATTCAAATCTTAGTTTTCACTATGATACGGACCACTTAGTCCTGGGAATTCCCTAGGTAACCATATTTTGCAGATTAATACACATGGCAACTACACATGCTAACTAAAATAATGTAAAATGTTGTTAATTGGGCCAAAGAGATGTTGCGCTTTAGTGGCCTTACAGGCTATGTGTCCAAATGAAAGTAACATAAGGATTCAACTCACTTTATGCCTGATAACTATCAGTGTTCAGAAGTTTAAATGCTACCAGCTTGAGGCACGTAACCGCCAATTAGGAGTGGGTTAAATACTGAGCCACTCATCTGCTTTGATTTGATTTTTGCTGACAGTTAAAGAGAGTATACGGCAACCAGCAGGGACTATATTTTAGAACAATTATAGAACACGAAAACTAAAAAACACTCTCATTCTCTCATCAAAGACAATTTTCTCCAACATTTGGTTGGTCGGGTGCAGTTAACCACAACTTCAGCTCTTCTTTGTCTGTGTCATTTGGATTCGCACAGGCCATTCTCATTTTACACATACAGTATGTGGTCTTAATGCCTTATCTCTTCTTGGTAAATTATTTAATAGCTCTCTGTGTGGATCCATCTTCATTTCAGTCAGTCTAACAGGCTGTCCCTCACTTCTAAATTCTCCTGCTCTTCATTCATCCCCAGACTCCATTTATCTTTTTCCGTCTTGTCCTTAACTGTCCGCCCACCCTTCCTTCCCTCTATTTCTCGACATTTCTCGCTTTTCTTCTGCCCCTTGATGGATTATGGCCTCAAGCTTACTGTTGGGCACTGCAGTGTATCAAAACATAATTTTCACCCATTTATTTTGGCCTGAGTCTACACGGTCTCGGTCTCTCCCCTCCCTTAAAGCTGGCTTGGTTTCCGATCATGCACTTTCAGTCACCTCCATCTCCTCTCTCTTATCAACAGCTACTTTTAATTTGCCCTCTGCTTATTACACTTCCTCTGGAGTCTGGGTCTTGATGAAGCTTTGTTTATTGTTCAGTTCCTTTTTTCAAAGAACATTTATTCAGTGTTTTCAGTTAAGACATGAAGTCCATGTTTCGCCTTTATCACTCACTAGATGATTTACTTTGCACCCTACTGCAATGTGCTTTGATTGTCCTGTTTATTCCTCTTCCACACACTCTCAAGACCACCATCGTCATGAGGGTTGTAGCCTGTAACCTCCTGTTTCTGACATTTGACTTTATATTCTCTCCATCTGCCAAACTGATCCTTCCTATCTTCTTTCTCTTTTCTGTAAATGTAAATGGACTGTACTTGTATAGCGCCTTTCTAGTCATCCGACCACTCAAAGGGCTTTCACATTACAGATCACATTTACCCAGATGCACACATTCATACACTGATCAGTACAAATTAAACTAACCATTCACACAGACTCGCACAGCTTCGGGAGCAATTTGGGGTTCAGTATCTTGCTCAAGGATACTTCGACACATGGTTGGGGGGGAAGCTGGGATCGAACCGCCGACCTTCCGATTGGTGGACGACCCGCTCTGCCACCAAGCCACAGCTATCGCACATTCACGCTTCCCCCAAACCCTCTTTCATCTAACCTTTACTTAAAGCCAGAGGATTTAGATGCAGATGGAGAAGAAAGCTCTTCAGCCCTGTTCTCTCTTGAAACCATTTTATATCTTTGCCACCGTGGCCCCGCCCCTTTAATACCAGACGAACTGACTCTGACCCGTGTCATTGTGCACTGACATTTGAGGTGGCCAAGCGCATTTCTTCTTTTTCTGCCCAGCCGATGTATGTTTGTGTGTGGGGTGTGTTTGTATAACATGGTGCCAGTGGTTATCCCATTCCTTTAGTTTCATTATTCACTTGTGGTTAGACATGTGAGACATGTTCCTCAGGTCTTTGGGCTAAAGGCCTGGACCTGTTGTTCTTGTTGTTGTTGTTGTTGTTTAGGGATTCTAGAGACTGCATGACTCTCCGTCGGGAGCAAAGAAGAAAATAATGTGGTTGCATGGGCCAACAAAAAGTCCCAGTTCCAGCTTTCTAACAGCATTGGTTTTGTTCAACCATGACCATGATTTCTCTCTAAACTTAACTAAGTAGTTATTTGATCCCAAACCAGATAGGGAAACACTTTTATCTTTGCAACGGTTTTGGAGGGCACTGATGAATGATGCCATTTTGCCGATTGGGGGCGTCACTTCAGAAAACGCGTGTGTTCCACTGGAGGACAACTACAAATAGTGTATTTTGTCACTTAATTTGAACACCTTGCCACAATTCTACTAATTAGCATCCTGATCAAAAAGCTGCCCACATACTGTAGTTCCGATTAATGAATGCATTTTGTTTTTCAGCTTCACAACCCTCCCGAAATTACTTGTATTTGTTTGTGTTACCAGAATTTGATCCATTTGGTCCAATAATATTTGGAAAGTCTAGAAGAGCTGTATGATTAAAATATTTTATTCCGTTCATGTGTGTGGGGAGTCAGCTGGCTTGGCCAGGGGAAGTCTCGGCCGCACATGCTCTAGAAGGTCTCTAGTGTCCATGCTCTATTGGCCTAAAAATACTAAAGCGTGAGGACGACCTCAGACTTTTTGTTTTTAATATACATACAGTGAGAGCATTTTTACAGAACTGAAATGGGCTTTTATCTTTCAATGCAGTATCCAGTTCCCCCTAATATATCCATGGTCGTTAGGCAATAAGGGATCAAACTACAGAGTAAAGTGTAGTTGGATTTTACAAGATGTGCAAAAAGGTAAACAAGAACTTGTGATGAGTTTATTGGTTAGACTTTCTGGTTATGTTGACTATAGTGCAGTATGAGGGCACCGTTGTCTTCTTATAAGTATCAGTTTTCTAGGAAGTTCAAGTGCCCATTTAAAGAACACTTTCCATTAATGGAAAAATAGTGCAGTGTTATTTTTAGTTTTCTTTAATTTTGTGATTCAGTACAGCCAGGTTTGGGTGCAAAGATATCTCAGCTGAAGTTCAGTTCCCGTTACTCGTGTCCTTCAATCACAGTTTCAACCAAATTTGTACCTTCCCCGCAGGAAAATACTTTTTTCCATGCAACTTGCTGCATGAATGTGCAACAGGAACAGATTTTGATGGATGTCCTGTTTTGATATAGTTGCAAGAATGTGTTGTGTTCTCACATGATTGGAGGGTATTGACAGTAGGAATGTGACTGTAATTATAGTCTACCTGTTCAGTGTGTGTTTTTCAGATGTTTATATTTTAATATGTGCATCTTTTTGACTGTCAAAAGCAAAAAGAAATGGTGGACTGGCATGTTGGTGGACATAATAAACATGTGGGGTGTCTCAGTGCAGAAACAAGTCTGTTTCTTAAAGTGGGGAAGCACTGAAGCATTATCTCAAAGGGTGAAGCTGTATCCTCTGGTACCTGCATACATAATCAGACACGATCTGGTTATAATCTGGTATGGAATTTGCTAATAAATATTAGGAAGTATTTGACCAAATGCAATTTTTCAATCAGAAAAGGGGCACTTGGTATGCACACCTAATCAAGGCAGTCTGGTTAATTTACGTTTTGCATTGATTTGATCTTAATCTCAGTCTCCCACTCTAGCTCTCTCTCCTTGCATGTTTCTCTGACTCAAATGTAATTTAAAGTTTTATTAACACCTCCTCCCCTCTCTTCTCTCCTTGTCTCCTTTAGCTCTTCTTCTGAGATTTCTTGCCTGTCCATTTGCTGGGACAACATCTGTTTCCCTGCTTGCGTGGACACAGGGACATCCGATCCAATTCGACCACAACACGCACGTTGTAGGCCACCAATTTTCGCATCTTCTGGGAAAAACTAGCCGAAGATTCACCAAAGGGACTCATTATTGATTCATATAAAACAAGTCATAGTTATATATTGAAATACATTACCACCCAGGCGACTCAGCTGACGCTCTACCCAGCCTGTCCTCGAACGGCAGGACTTCTCTCCCTTCCTCTCTTTGGAGTTAATCTACTAAAGTAGAGGTGAGTGAGTCGGTTCATACTGTTCTCTCCAATATGAAAACCCCTTACATTCAAGTGTAGATCAGCTGTCATTTTGACTCCTACTCAATTGTAGTGAGGCATGGTGTTTCTAATAAGCCCAGTGCTTTGGGCTGGATTTGACAGGGCAGCTAGCCTCAGGTGACGGCTCACCCACTGGAGCTCTTGTCAGCTAGAGCCCTTGACAGTGCCCAGTGGCATTTCGGTGTGAAAAGCAGCCATTTGTGAAGTTATTTTTACTTATTTTATTTTTTCTCAAATGATATGACCAATTCTGGCCAAACGAACCTGGCTGGCAAAGTGGGATGTCTGTTGCCATAGCAGCAGGTGCTGTTCCATATACATGGCTGGAATGGGATTTTGGGAAGGCGTGCTGGACTGTGCTGAGGCAGAAAAGGCTGTGGAAGACTTCTTTGACTTAATATATAAATATATATATATATATATATATCCTGGATCTGTCATTTTGTTGGAAACAGATCGGTGACTTTGGCTCAGTGTCGACGTCAAGTTGAAGGTTTTTGCTGCCATGATGGTGAAATTTGCTGACATTTAGAGGAAACTACAGCAATGCCTGTATCATGTTTAAACAACCCCTTTTTAAACTAGTTATTTTGGTTGAGCGTTCTCTGTGTCCTCTACGATTCTGTCCCACTTTTGGTATCATGCTGAAAATTCTGCAGCTGAAAGTATTCTTTTTTGAAAGACATTACTAGGTTAAAATCCTTCATCGCAAATGTAGGCCCTGTCCTAGTTCTGCAGGGGGGAAATGGGGCTATATTTTCTGTAGTGGTTTGAATGTTCAAAAATAAGGCTCTTAAGATGTACTCTCCCCAACTAGTGTTTTGAAGTTACTGATTAGCACTAAACTCAAACACAAGCTGATATCATAACACAGGTTTACATTAATATGCTATTCACTTTGATAACACATTTTGTTTATATGATTGAGCATTTTATACTAGCTCAAATCGTCTGTTTTACTGTTTCTGACAATATCCGTGACATGAGCAGCCACACGAAGAGTCCATTTCCTTTGCCTCCTCAAAGTCGGCCAATAAGCACATGTACATTTTACACACTGATTGGCACAAATCTTAAAAGTTTTTCACAATGGGAGAAAAAAGTGCATATATCTCAGATTTATCCAAGACTCAACACTTATTTCATCTTTTGCTGATAAGATCTACCACCGATAACCTATGTGATCCCAGTTCCAGTGGCCTCCTCTGTGTGCACATGGTTCATGGAATTAGAGTTGGAAATGTGTTGATATTCAATAGGAAAGTATGTTTGAATAAGCAAACTACAGACAATCTGCAGAGCTTATAATAATGCCAGTACAAAATGCAGATAATTTCACAAACCATTCTGTTGGCATGCAAGTGTGCATTTGCAGTTTAAATTGCTCACATTTAGTTAAAAGTATGAAAAAAGATACCAACAGTTACATTATCAATCCACGCACACTCACTCAGGCTCATAATAATAATAATAATAATAGTAATACAAATAATTACAACAATAATAAAAATAATTAATTTTATTTATACAGCACCAAAGTTACAAAGTACTTTACATGGCTGAATCAGGGTTAAAACTTTTCAGGATTGAGGCAAAAACAATCAGGCATTTAAAATACAGCAATACCATTAATTAAAATAAAAGACAATAAAACAAAATAAAACCCCCAACAATAAGGATAATTACTAATAATAAAACCGATACGATATGTTGGCAACACAACAGAGTAGCCTACTTGAATTAATAAAAGGCTTTTTTGACAACACACCGAATCATTGGTCGTTTGGGAGAGGAAGACATTTCTATAATGTCTTTTGTGTGTGTGTGTGTAAGATTCCATTTTAACCAGGAGTCGATGTTTCTACTTATAGAGATTTATATTTTTATATATAGTATACTTATATTTGGATACCTAGAAAGCCCAGATGTGGCCTAACTCACTTTGTCGCTTTCTTTCTCAAACATCTTATCTGCTAAAAACCCTTCAGTCTTCTTTAAATTCCCTTTTTCTCTGTCATGCAATGAATGCCTCCCTAATTTGACAGTTTAAAAACTTGTTAAGATCAAAACACCTAATATAAAGACTCCTGTAAGCATAAACCCAGCACTTAGTTATTTTTAATGATGTGCTGTAGAAGGTTTTTGATCTTTTATTGGGATGATGCAAAGACCCAACATGCCTTCTCTTGTCATGTTCATCAACGAACTGCCGACAGATTCCTCTGAGATCAGTCTCATCAGGTTTCGGTGTTAATGGATCGAGATAGCTTGCACATGTGTAGCTCTGAGATACACTTCAGGTCTCCTGAAAGCACTGAAATGTGTTTCTCTTTCTGTTGAGAACATGGCGGCGACCAGCAGAAGTGTAATAAGGACCTAAACGTGATCAAACGTACATCTAAGCTCATCTGGCACCCAGGATAGAGGCAGTTTAATTACTTGGAACAATACATGTTCTCCCATGCCAACATGGCCGGCTGCACGTTTAAACTCTTTGTTAATGTCTTGATACTGATAATCTGCTTCATCTGTTTTCCCAGAAATCACAATATTCTCATTCTCAAGGTTTATGCAGTAAGCGTCTCGTGTTTAGTCATTTTCTATTGATGCAGACATACTTAATACCTGTGAGGTTCATGGTTAAAGTTGAAGTCTGCAGAAATACCTATTAAGCACTGGTTTTAACTTGAGAGTGAATAGTCACTTTAATCTAAAAGTGGTTCATTAGTGGGACGTGAGAGGATGTGTCCTCCATGTGGAAGAATGGGTACTGCTCCTTATATAATGGGCCTTCAAGTCATTGACTGAGGAAACTGTTGCTGGGCAACTGAGAACCAAAATGGATTTAGCATTGTTCTTGTAGTAGTGTAGTGTCGTGCACATTTGAACTTCCTGTTTAGGGACTTTCAAGAGTGACTGTTTTCAGAAGCATCGCCATTTTTTTAAATAATCAGTGTACATTACAACTTAACTCACATTTTCCACTTTCAAAGTCACGAATCAACAGCGGTTCGCTCTTATAATTTCAAAAGGAATCCCACTTAAATCTTTTGACGTCTTTGCTAACATTTTAATTTAGCTTTGTACCAAGAAGGTTTTACAATACTATCTACCACTGCTCTTTTTCACTGAGCTATGACCTTATTTGGCCATAAAATTGTGACTCTCCACCTCAGTCAATGAGATGGCTCAGCCCGAGCCTCTCGGTCTCTTAGAAATGTTGCTGTGACTAAAACCTTCCCTGATTTGTTCTCTTTAAAGAGGATGTTAAAATACGTTGGCTGAACACTGCACTGTGGACACACCAGAAACAAACAGGAGTTTACATTTCCATGGCCCAGTTCTTTTTTTTCCTGCTGGTGTTTGGCATCTTCTCAGCTGTGGTTTTCACAGTCACTGCAGTCCAGAGTTTTCTCCAGGAGTTTTGTAGATGCTCTGTGGTAATTTGTGCGCTCTGCAGAACTGAAATCACACCACATCTTTCACCTAGCGACTGTAATGAATCCAGCGGTGGAGCTTGTACCAGCTCGCTTGGAAGCAGATGAATCTATTTTAGGTTTTTGAATTCCAGCGTAATTTCGTTCATGCACCCTACTGTACATGTCCATTGTGTATATATAGATATATACTCCTACTGCAACTCTGTTTTGTCACTCTGTATAATTATATGTTATGTATAGCTGAATTACATTTATAAATCAGTCTCTTTTGAGTTACCCTGCTTTATGACGCCCTGTTTAAGTGGTTAAACATGTACTGAAATGGGGTTTTCTTGGCTTTTAAAAATAATCTTAATGCCTGAGATGTGATAGTTTTATAATTAATTTAACATGGATTTCTTTTGGTTCTTGGTACTAAGATCAGTTAGCAAAACTGGATATGACAGGAGTCCTAATACACCAGAGAGTAATTTGGATTAAAAAAAACATGAAGCCTTTTGGTGGTTTAATGTATCATATGAATAGTATAACATGTATCCTATAATGTTGGTCATTATCCTGATGAAGGCCAAGATTTACTGTCTCATTAACTTGGATGAGGCTACTTGATGTCAAAGACATCTGGCGTAGGCAATAAATTGTGGTGAAATGTATTTTCCGGGAAAAAAAACCCCCCAAACTTAACAAGTCAATTTACAGAAATGGCTAATAGAGCCACTCACCCCATGCATGTGTGAACTGTAAGGCAGACGAGTGTGATCTGCCCCATCTTTTTAGAATGCAGCGTGATGGTGTGAGCTTGACGTGACTTGATATGGTTTATCCTCCCGGAGCCAGAGGTTAGTTTACTCGGCGTTCACCTTTGAGCAGCACACAACACGTCACCATTTACAGTGGCAAGAAAAAGTATGTGAACCTTTTGGAATCTCATGGGTTTTTTTTTTTTTTTTGAATAAATTTGTCATTAAATGTGATGTGAAGTCAAGGGTATTGACAAACATAATGTGTCTAAAAATAATTAAACAAAAAAATTCTAAACTTTCATGTCTTTATTGAACACTCGAACTCGACCCAAAAGAAATGCTTTGGATTGACTTGAATTGGGCCATACACATGAGACATCCAAAGAATATGACCGAGCTAAAGCAGTTCTGCCAGGAAGAATGGACTAAAATTCCTCCTCAACGATGTGCAGGTCTGATCCACAGCTGCAGGAAGCGCCTGGTTGAGGTTATTGCTGCCCGGGAGGGGGGGGGCGGTCAACCAGTTATTGATTCTAAGGGTTCACTTACTTTTTCCACTGCCATTTTGAATGTTGAATGAGTGGGTTCAACAAAGACATGAAAGATCAGATTTTTTTTTTTTGTGTAATTATTTTTAGACACATTATGTTTGTCAATACCCTTGACTTAGATGGAGATCACATCACATTTTATGACAAATTTATTCATGAAACCATGAAATTCCAAAAGATTCACATACTTTTTCTTGCCACTGTATCTACTGTGTGAGCATTTGTGTGAGAGCAAGTCTGGATGCATTTACAGTAACTGTAGGCTAACTGGTGTGTGTGTGTGTGTGTACATGTTTGTTGTTTAGTATTCGTGTGTGAGGGACAATATGTGGGTGTATTTGTTGTGTATGCGAAGGTACTTTTGGTTTGTGTGGTCTGGGTTTGTATGAGAGAGTACTACAGGGTATTCTGTGTGTGTGAGAGAGAGCACTATGATTGTAATATAACATGTGTGAAAGAGACAAAGTGTAGAATAGACTGCCTTTATTGTCATTTCACGTTGTACAGCGAAATATGCTGTGCAGCTCCTAAAATGGATCATTTAACACTTGCGCACCTGCGCAGATAAATAATTCTAATAAAAAGATTAAGAAGAGGTGTATATAAATAAGTGGCATTTCAGAAGCTGCCACCTTCTACATATATTCTTGCACATCCCCTCATTGTATGGAATAACAATTCTAGTTTGTTATTCCTGTGCTGTGGACTGCTGTGATGATGTTGCACCTTCCAGAAGGCAGCAGAGAGAAGAGGCGATGGTAGGGAAGAGTTCCATCCTTCACAATACTGCTCGCTCAGCGGAGGCAGCATGATCGGAAGGTGTCTTGAAGTGAGAGCATGGGGAAGTCTGGTGATTTTCTGGGCTGTGTTTGACTCTCTGGAGTGTTCTTCTGTCTGCTGCTGAACAGTTGGCATACCATACTGTAATACAGTGTATCAGTACACTCTCCATATCGCTGTGTTGAGTGAAGTCAAGACCACCTCGCGAAGCCTTGCTATGCACTTCATCATCTTGCTGATCACCATGGTGATAGCTGAATCTGCTGGCCCCGCTGTATTTGGGGAGAAATAACTGGAGTTTGCTGATAAGGACTGCGTGTGTGTGTGTGTACACACGCGTGCTTCTGTGCATTATTGTGATCCCTGCTGACACAAAGCTGGAGAATCTTCCACCTTTCCACTTTCTTCATCAGCTGCTTTCTCTCAGATTTTGTCTCTTTTCTTTTCTCCATTTTTCCATCTTTCATTTCGGCCTCGTTTTGAGTAATACATCTTCAATCTTAAAGTGAAGATTTATGAATCTTTAAGGGCTATTGTTTGTCTCAAGTTGAATGATTGATAGCTTTCATGTTCAAGTTTCTTTTAGTGCCACACAGCAAGGCTGATGGAATGAATCTCAGAACGGCTGTGACGGCACACCACAGACAACATCAGTGCAAACATAAAGGTTTAAAAAAAAAAAAAAACATACAGTACATAACTCAACATAAATTATAGTTAGCCTGACTTTTGTGTATTTTTCAACTGTAAGGGGAAGAAGCTCTGGTTTCTGTCCTACCTCCTTGTGACCTGTACCTTCAGCCAGAGGGGAGATGCTGGAAAAAGCTGCGTGACAATGGTCATCCGTGATCTTGATTGCACGTGAGATGGGGCGTTGTTTGTGTATATGGAGAACAGTGTGGGGAGTTTTTATTCTGTGATCTTTGATGCTTTGGTGATTATCCTGTCCCTTCTCTTTGTTGTGGGCTTAGGTGTGTTTCAAATACCAGACAGCAATCGAACCTTTTGAGTGATTTAATGTCACTGGAGGATAGTAGTGAACCTCCGTGTAATATATCTTTAAGTTGAATGGAGGTCTTAGAGACCTTTGGGTAATGCATCTTCAGTACACTGATAGATTAACAAATCTGCTGATTTGACTAAGAAAATCAATCAAAGCAGTGAAGGATTGCATCCTCTTAATTGGAATACGCCTTAGATCTCGGCACAATTTAAGGAAACAGGATATAAGCTAGACATAATCATGCTACTTGCTCGCTCTGCCTCCGTTAGTTCATTTCTCTGTATGTGTGCATTGGTTAGACTCCTGCATTCATTGTCGGCTGCTTCTAATGTTGGTGATACATCATTTTAACCTTATCTACTGTTGCAATTGTTGCAAGTCACGCTGAATAAAAGCAGTTGCTCAGTCATTTTGTATGTGTGTGTTTGCTTTAAAAGCCAGTGTTTGGAGAATTGAGAATTGTCCAGGATTCGACAATAAGCCCTCAGGAGGTCGCACTAATCTCTTTCATCACCTCGTCATCCCTCCAAATATACCCCCCCGCACACACACATACTCTTCCTCCCCATTCTGCCAGTCTGGAGTGCGAGGATCTACATTGGCCATTCGAACATTGGGAAGGGCCGTGGAATGCTGCCAAACACTCCCCACGCATCCTTCCCACAACATACACACACACACACCGGTCACGTGCCAAATTTCATCACGAGGCTCTGCTCACTTGGCTAGCTCGCTCATGTTGCCCCTTCACCTGGGATGTTCCCTTCTCCTCCGGCCCCTTGTGGCGAGGCCCAGGTGGAACCCGGCGAGTGGGGGCGGGCGCTACAGTTCAGCAACCCTGCAATCGACCCACACGTCCTGGGTACCCTGCCGCCATGTGGAGTGCCTGTTGGGATGGATGTAAGATGGTAAGGAGGGAGGGGGAGCCGTGTGCATTAGCCATGCTAATCTCATTAGTGCTGCCATGATTGAATCCTGTAGGAATCTGCCGCCGTTGCCAGGAGAGACGGAGGCGCTTGTATATTATTAAAGGGTTTGCTCGGTTTCAGGGGATGGAGAGGTTGGGAAAGAGAAGATAGGAAGAAATGGACGGAGAGGGAGAAGGACAGACTGAGAGTGCAATTGAAGGAAAGTGTTAGAGATGGAAAGGAGTAGAGATGCGCTGAGAAAGAATCATTGAAATGTCAGAAAAGGAGAAGATAGATGTGCCCCACCACTACACAAAAACCCCATTGTATGTGTATATATATATATACACATACAATGGGGGAAAAAATACATCATCTCTAATTGCTCAAGTATTACATCAGTAACAACTTAAACAATAAAAGGTTGAAAAGTAAAACAAGCACCCTTATCAGGAAAGAGGAGACGCATGACTGAATAAACTACTAGCCACAAGCATTCAAACAGTAGTAGAGAAATGGGGAAAAGGTTGCTGTGCTGCAGCAACACCAGCACACGCAGTCGGTGCTTACCCACGTGGGATGCATAAAATTAAATATATTATTATTAATTAGCTTTGGGTTTCTGAGGAAGAAGAGGACATGGCCAAATGTGGTTTGTGAGATAAATTCATTCAAAATAAAAGAGGCAAAGAAGATTGAGAGAAGCCCATTATCAAGGAGACCTCGCCTCCCTGTATTTATCAACGTTAACTGTTCTTAGGTTTGTTTCTCACATTTTATGTTTTATCTTTCCTCCCTGTCAGTTCATAGCCGTCCTGCCCTTTTATAGCCTCCCATGTCGAACCACATGGAAGCCTCACTAGACAGTGTCCTTGTATAGTTGTGACTGTCCAAACAAGACCTTAACCTCCCCTTCCTCCGCTTCTCTCTCATCCTTACTTCCCAACTACAGGTTAGCGTGTTGCCACAACAACCCCTCCTCCTCTTTCTTTCCTGTCTTTTGCTGCTCAACCTCATCTCTTTCTCTCGCCTCTCTGACTTTGTTCCTCATCCCTTTCATATCTTTTCTCCATCCTCTTTCCTCTTTCTTTCCACTGTCTAATTTGCTCCCTGTCTACGTCCCCATCCCCATCTCTTCTCTGCCTCTCCCAGAGGAGTTTCATTTTGTTTTCGCTGCTGCTCCAGTGGCTCCTAACCCTTGAGTTTTGGAAAAAATCGTCTAAGCAGACTGTTGTTTTACTGTCTATGGTTCGTTGGTGTCTGGGACCCCGACAGCGTCACTTACAGTGGCATAGGTTTTGCGCGTCTGTCTCTGGGACTTTCCTCTGTTTGTAGTGATATGTCTCATTAAAGACCAAAAGTCAAAATCTCTGGACAAGAACATCTAGTGGCTCCCTGGCTGCCTAAATCCTGCTTCTTCTTTTCCCCCTGTTCTATACTGTGTCTTATGATTTAAAAAAGCACAGCTTCTGGAAAGTTTTTAATGGGATGCTTGTTTAAATGATGATGTACTGTATATACCTAATTGATGATCAGTTTGACTGTTAATCAGTTGAATGTATCAGTACTTCATAATTTAACTATTTTTTCATGTGTTTATTTGTGTATTGTGAAGAGTGTTTTTGGTAAATAGCTCTCCACATATTTCGAGTTGCACTCCATGACATTGTCAATGTCTTCTTTACAATTTCACACATTCTTCTTCCACGTCTTCCTCCTCAAAACTTGGCGCCTACATTACCCATAATGAAACTTCCCCGCCTACAGTTTGGTCAAACATTTGGGTGTGTTAAGCTGGTAGCCGCTAATGTATACCGTCTGGGGCCGCACAAGGATTTAAACAACCCTTTTCACAAATGCAGTAGTACTTCCCAAGAGCTGTAAACCGACCTTGGTGTGGTTTTGACCTGCCTGCCAGCGTTGCCCTATCGGACTTGTTTGCCTGTTAATAAGCTTGTCAAACTGCACCGTCCATTAAAAGGCACCTATCTCTACCTGCCTGCTCGAGCGTCTGCATCTGGGGCCTCCATCCTGTGCTGCATGCTTGAATCCTGACACGCTCATGTCCCACACAGTTTGAATTGCAATCGCGTTGGTGAACACTTCACTTTTGTTCTAGCGCCATCATCAGGGCAAATTTTAAATTTGTCCAATAGTTTTCACTTTCAACCGCAATAGTTTTCATTTGCGTCATTCTCTGGTCGTCTGTCCTCATTATTCTGTCTCTCTTCTTCTTTCTCTTTCTTTCCTCCCACCCCTTGTTTCCTTTCCTCCTTCCTAGATTTTAGTATTTTTCCTCTGCCCTTCCTCTGCACCCTCTCCTCTCCTCGCCCCTCTTCAGTTTTTGTTTCCCCTTTCCCGGCTCTGCACCCTTGGCATGTCTAGCTCTCGGTTTATTTGCTCATCTATGTGGCCTTGTCAGATTCACCGTCCAAATCGCTTCAGTGACAAAGACATGTGACACAAGCCAGGAATTTGCCCCGGTGGACTGGTGCCACACCGTTCGGCAGACCTCTCTCTGATTCCTCCTCTCGTCACACTGCTCATCTTTTCTTTCCCCTTTCATTTTCTTTCATTTCCATGGTCCTCGATCTCCTGACTCCTTCCCCCTCACCACTTTACGTTGTCTCTTTTCATTCACTTCACTTTATCACACAGATGACCTTTTGCTACGTCCCAGACTCTCTGCCATCCTTTTCGTCATTCTCTTTTCCTCTTCCCGTCTTTTGATTTCCTCTCTCGTTCTGTGTCTGTCTCAGGTGCAATGTTTGATGTCTTCCTCTTTGTGTTATCTTTTTCGGAGGTCAGTGCAGGGCTCCATGCTTATCTCAGGGTCACAGTCTCACCATTATGGGGGCTGTAGTGAGGTGTCCAAGACTCCGGTCTGGTAAAACTTCACCTCCCAAACCTTTGGTTTCCCCAAAAGTGAAAGATAAAAAAAGTAACACTTTTCTATGCTTTATTTCAGATTTATGATGGCATTTTGGAGATCACTAGAGATGGAGGGTGCTGTCCTTTTCTTCCCCTGTCTGTGTCCTTACCTACCTTTCCTGTGTCAGATTTCAGAAAGGTTTCCAAAATATAACACATTAAAATAGATGACACGTTATTTTTACCTTGACACCATTCTTCAAGATTTGTAAATGCACCCAAGTAAATCTTTTATAATGTATCTGTTTTGCAATCGTTGACCTTAAGTAATATTAGAAAATATTCTCATGTGAATTAATGTCCACATAGTTACTCCAGTCATGTGGATTAAACCTTACAATAACGCCTTGGTAATCGATAGTGGAATTCATTGACTTTAATCTAACAAGACTTAAAAATCGAACTTGACAGTGAATCTGGCAACAACCAATGCCGAATGAGAGTTTATGTTGAGAAGGAGAAAAATTAAATAAGAGTTTTGCCACGCTTTGTGTATTCTGGGATGGATGATGTAACAATAGTGATCAAACCTATAGCCAGTTCACAAAAAGTAGATCTTAGCCACCAAGGAAAAATCATCAGGGGCACGGAGAGTGACAAATTCTAAGGGTGACAAGATGTTTTTCGTGTTTCAGGGATTTTTTGCTGACTCTTTTCATCTACAGTATTTGTTTACGTCTCACTTTCTGGCCTTTACTGCTACCTTAAAATTCTGGCTGTCTACATCAGTATCTTTCTCTCTGTCACCACTCTCTCTATCTCTCTATTGTTTTCTCTAACATACGCTCTCCCTCTCTTTATTTTCTCACCTTTCAACTTCCACTTTTCCCCTCATCCCATCTTCGTTTGGTTTCCTGTTGTCTCTGACTCTCATTTTATACTGCTGCCATTTTTCTGACTCTCTCCTCCCCTTTCTCCTTATCTCTCATTTCTCTCCTCCTTCCCTCTTTTCAGCTATTTACCCATCTTTCCCCCTCCTCTCTCTGACTGGTTGGTGATTCATTCATCCAGCCAGGCATTAATTCGTATCCGCATAATGATTTACTTTGAGTGCTCCCTCTTTCTTTCTCTTATTCCATCCTTAATTCATTTCAGAGAATGCGTATAACTTATATCTGAGCTTCTAATCATTCCCCCTTGTCTTTTCCCTTCTCTCATGTGTATTCTATCATATCTCATGGTAAATATTAAGGAATGCCAGTGCATGGCACAATTGCATCTGCAACAATGTGTAAGCAGAGGTGTAGTGAAGGCTAAACAGGTGTAAACACTACTTACCCACCTCGAAAACTGTTAAAATCTATGACTATGCTGTTGCACAAATTTACTCTTTGAAATAATTTACTGGGGGCGAGGGTTAAACTCTTTGATGGCTCTTGTGGTGCGTGCATGTATTGTCCTGTATTGGCTTCCAGAGGGGAGTAGTTTTGAAGAGGTGGTGGGCAGGATGAGATGGGTCATGGATGATGACACAGGCCCTGCCTGATATCAGGCCAGGTAAATGTGCTCGATTGCCGGCAGCTGTGTCCCAGTGATGTTTTGAGCCGTCTTGATGACCCTCTGCAGAGCTATCTGGTGCTGTGACGCAGTACGTCAGGATACTCTCTAATGTGCACCGGTAAAGGTTCACAAGAACGGTTGTGTGGAAGACAAGTGTTGAAAATAAAAACCCACCGGATGAAAAACGGATGGCATGCGAGATTCTCAGAATTCACATTGACGACAGGATAGTATGAAGTGACAAGTTTAAAAACTTAATTTGAACAAGTGTGGGTAAATTCCATTAAACTCGGCGTCTATTAAAGCCTGGTTCTGAGAAACACCAAAACTCTGCGGCCATTTTCAAAAGAGCAAATGAATGTTCAAAAGATGTTGCCTTCTCAAAACTCGATTCATCAAAATCACATACTGCTGTCTAAATAATGAAGTCAAGCCAGCAAACAATAGTAAGACCGAAGTGGTTTTCTTTGGCCCCTCCAACTCCATCAGGTGTTTAGTTAGTCACCTTGGGCCCTTGGCGTCTAACATTCATGACAAGGCCAGAAATCCGGGTGTCATCTTCTATCCATGCTTTAAGATTTGACAAGCAAATTAACATGGTTGTGAAGGATTGCTTTTCCCACCTAATAAGTATTAAAAACCTTAAACCGTTCCTCTCTCTCGCTATCTCAACGACCTCAAGATTGTCACCAATGCCTTGATTTCTTCAAAGCAGGATTATTGCAACGCACTATATTTGGGAATCAGCAGGTGCAGAATGCAGCTGCTAGACTATTAACCGGCACCAGGAAGAGAGAGAGCATTACACCTATTCTGGCGTCCCTGCACAGGCTACCGGTCAAGCGTGGGTCAGGGTTTAAGGTTCTTTTATTTGTTTTTAAAGCATTACACGGCTTGGTACCCCAGTACATCAGTGAGCTCCTCTTTCCCCTTTCCAACCCCAGATCTGTCAGAGCCTCCGAGCAGCTGCTCTTGGCTGTGCCATGTTCAAGGCTAAGGGGTAAGGGCGATCGTGTGTTTGCAGTAGCTGCCCCAAAGCTTTGGAACTAGAACACTAAAAAAACACATTTCTCTTCTTTAGCAACAAGACTGAAGAATATTGTGAGCAGTAGACTTTCGTTTAAAATCTGCGCTCACTGTCTGCACTTGTGTTAAATGTTTTGAAAAAGTGTTTTCTATGTGACAGTTGTGTGAAAAGAAAAGAGAAAATAACATCAAATCATCTGAAATCCTTAAAATTTAAGTAAATGCAGTTGGGGTTGAGATCAATGCATCACTGTATTTCCAGTCTTTGAATATGTTTGGGAGAAGTGCATACAGTCAATGGAGAAACATTTAAATCTGTTTAGTTTGGTATAAATGGGCGATCATTGACCGTAAATCAGAATTGGTTGCATAAAGTTGATGCAAACTTGTAAGAGCATAAAGCCATGTAAAGGACAACCATAACACTAGACAGATATATATGCTTGCCTCCAGATACATTTACATACAACATAAATATACTGCTCAAAAAATAAAGGGAACACTTGGAGTTACATTGTGTTGTTTAAGTGTTCCCTATATTTTTTTGAGCAGTATATAAGCAGAAATTATTTGTTTATGGTGGATACTGGAACAGGGCTTGCGGTGGTGACCTCCCACCCCTAGAACCCTCACACTTTTAAAATCGCTGCTCATAATGGTATTATGGAGTATTGTGGATTGAATTATGCTTTTGTAAAACAGTGACAGTGGGTGAGGGAGAGAGTTTTTGAGTCTTTGTTGGCTGTGTGTGTGTGTGTGTGTGTGTGTGTGGGTCAAATCGAAGAGTTTATTGTCCAGTGGGATTCCAAGGTATTTGAAACCGACAACCTGCTCGACTGACTTACCATTGGTGGAAATGGGGTTCAGGGAAATGCAGTTTGTTTTGGGGCTGCCGATAACCAGTTTCTTTGTCTTATTAACATTCAGCTGCAGATAGTTAGTTACACCACTGAGTCAGATTAAGAAGTGCAAGTATTGGCAGTGTCGGGAGATGTGCTAGTGCGGTTATTAGTGTACAGAATGTAATAGAGGAAGGGGCTGAGGACACAGTCTTGTGGGGCTCCTTTGTTGGTGGTGATGGCTGGAGATGTTGCTGTGCCTTACAGTCTGTATTCTGTCACTGAGGAAGTGTAGTGGGTGATTACCATGAAACATTTCACACAGAGCCTTACACTACTCAGCTACTATCTGTAAAGTTTTTATGCAGAATATATTTACATGATATTACAGCCCAAGACACCATAGGGGAAGCAATCTTGTCGTCGTTGCGTGGAATAATAGCTCCTGTATTTCCTGGCATTTGCCCAGATACATAAACAAAAACTCACTGAACCTTATTTCCCACCCCCACTAAATGCAGCACTCAAAATCACAGAATGGAATAAGTCACATGTGAGATTATTATTGGCACGTTTAATAAAGCCTCTGGGTGAATTTTCCAGAATGAAAAGTCACAACTTACCAAAATGCAAAGTTCTGCATTGGCATGCCCCACTTCCTATTCAGGTATTTGAAAATAATCTTAGGTAGATATTGCTGAAGTCAGACACTTTTTATTATTGGTGGGCCATGAGCTGCTAAAGTACAGAAAGAGGTGGTGATTGGAGTTGTTGAAAGGCTTCTTGACAATCATAAATTCAGGGATGCTAGTGGGTTATTTCCTCACTCTCCCCACTCTGATTTCCCCACCTTATTCTCAGATTGAAAATGGCCTGGTCCACTATACCTGTCATGTAGTTTCTGTATTTTCTGTTTTTTATGTCCCCTCTTTCCCCTTCTCATTTCTCTCTTGGAGTGTCTCGCTCTCTTTCTTTATTTCCTCAAGTCGCCTCCTCCTCCTTCAGGGTCACTGCTATCCATCTAACAAGCAGCAGACTTTTCTTGTCATGGCCGCCCCAGAGAGAGAGAGAGAGAGAGAGAGAGAGAGAGAGAAAGAAAGCGAGAGAGTGCTTGTAAACGGGCAGACAAGACACCCGGCCCGTCTCCCTTCGGCACGATGCGTGGAGGCTGGGGATGCGTGTGTGTTTGTGTGTGTGTGTGAGCGAGAACTTGTGTAGGCGCTCTTGCAGTCCTTTAAGCTAGAATGTTGCATCTGTAAAATGACAAATCACCCTTATCACCTTAGCGGAATCATTAAAACGAGCTGGAGGCTTTGGCACGTCTGTGACAGAGACTGAGAGAGACAGTGGTTAATGCAGATAGCACTTACATGTGTTTATCCATCCACAAGGACACGTTCATGTGTGCACATATTATAACATAATTTAAGTGCATCAGCCAAAGGTCAATTGTTAAAATAAATGACATTTAACCAATGCGTCACACTGTGCTTGATCTTAACGGGGCAATAGGACTACAGCTTTGAACATTTATTGTTTAAGACCATTAGCCGCCAGTTTAACATCTGCTGAGCAGATATTTTACCTACTCAATCTGTTGAGCGAGGTTGAGGGGGAAAACATGTAGAAAACAGGTGGCGGAAGGGGAAGAGAGAGCTGTAAGTCTAAATAAAATATTTGTGCGGTGTCTGTGTTTGATAAATTGTTGTGCATAATGTTGTGTTGCTCAGTGAGTGTGGGACTGATACTGCCAGAGGCCTACAGGCTGTCACAGTCAGGCTGTGTTTGAGTTATCTGGCTTCACTAAACCCAACAGTGATGATCCAAGATGACTGATACCACACAGATGGTTGTCAACTGACTGTGGTAGCACTGGATTTATCCAAGTAAGAGCTTCTTCACATTAAAAGAGCAGTGTTTTTTAATGACTGGCCAATAACATGCAACATCAACAGATAAAGAACAGCATATTTAATCTAAAATCATATAAAACTATTGATTTATTTGGGGAAATTATGGATTGTTATACGGGAAACATGTAAAATGAATCAGCTGGGTTAAATACAGAATCAGGTAACTGGCGCAACTTGAAGCCAAATGTGCGTCAACCAGGACAACACACAGCAATAAAATAATTGTAATACCATGAATACAAAAACACTATCATACAGTTTACTAATGGAAAATTCTATTAATACTATACTTTATATCACCAGGACTGCAGTGGTGGCAGCATGTAGGTGCAGTAGCCTAGATAGAACACATGACCGTAAAGAGGCCTGAAGGATTTTAGACAGTCATTTGTTTTATTCATTATAAATAACTGTAGTCACTATTTGTTATTCCTTAGCCGACTGTTGCACTGATCATAGTAATATGTCCCTGTTAACAATGAACAGACTTTGTGAGACTTGAAAGCCAGATGTTAGCCATTCTTGTTAGGACAGCCCCCAAGCTTAGATGTTGTATTCTGTCATGACCACCACATGTCAGGACCCTCTTGAAAATGACATCTCAAGGGGCTTCGCCTGCAGACGTGGAGAACGTTTCATTTACATTCTAATTAAAGAGCCGTAAAGTGCTTGAAAGAAATAAAAATGGGAATCAGTGGTGTGTGTGAATTGATGTATGCAGATGTTGAAGAGCAGAAACAAAACCCATGAGGTGAAAGCTCTTGCAGTGCTTGGAGCTCTGGCCCAGTTACACAGCCCACCACTGACAAGACAATGGTGAAAACAAGTATGGCACAGACACTCATGCAGGCTTGATAGTCATCACAATAACATACTGAATGCACCCGCATTCAATATTTAGGCATTCACTGCATGATCTGGTACTTTAAATAAAAGTGAGCATGACGTGTAACTGGGGAAAAGGTCAGGAAAATAGATTCTCAACATTTTCAGCACCTGACCCACAGTGTAAGAGAAGTGTAGCATGTTATCTTAAGAGACAGATTAATGGGACATGCGTTTTGTATATTTTGTTGTGTGGAGACCCACTGGTGTCGATTTCGAGTTTTGCCCAAAAAACGGGCATGCCAGGTGTCGCAAAACAGTGTGTTCACTCTCGCCGGAGCGCCAAAGGGTACTTTGTGTGTGTTTACACGACGCCGAGGGGCATGACAAAAAGTAGGTATTTGACACCCTGGGAATGAGAACGCGTCGGAGAGACATGTAAATCTACTTATTGGACCCTGTCAACAACTTTTCTTTGAGTGCGTTCCTGCACAACGCTGCCTATGTATATCATAAAAGGTACCCTTTGGTAATAGCAGGAGATCCCTTCAGAAACAATGGAACATCACTCCCAAAACACTTCCAAACACCCCACTTCCTCTTTGAGCGGACTTTGCCGCTCTTTTTAGCTCTTATTTCATAAAGGCTTTCTGGCAGCTCCGTCCCTCTAATTCAGACGCCAAAGGGTACCTTGTGCGTGCTATGACGCCGAGCGGTGTGACAAAACATTGGTATTTGACACCCTGGGATTGAAAACGGGCTGGTCTCTCTGCCAATGCTCGGCAAGAATGAATGTCTCTACGAGCGCCTATAATGTTTCAAAACAGTTGATTTAACAAAAATTTCACAGTATCACAAATCATTTTTTTCCCCCTGATGGGTTGGGCTGAGTGTCAATCTCCTGCATGTTGCGCTCTATTTGCTGGGAAAGGATGAATGGTTGGAAACAGGCATGGTGAAAAGACTTGTGGACAGAGGGAGAAGGGGATAACGGTTTATAAAGAGACAGACAGAGATAGAGGCAGGAAAAGGGGGATGAGTGGGAGAAAGAGAGAGATAGATGTCCAGTAAATTGGTGAGGAAGTCAGCCATCCAGATCTAATATGGACTGAGTCTCTAGGCTCACCCGGCGCAGCCTATCACCTACAACATAACAAACACTGGATTACTGGCGGATGTGTGTGTGTGTGTGTGTGTGTGTGTGAGATTATTTCTTGGTGCTGGACAAGCTCACTGTCTGCTAGGCTGACTTTCTGGCCTGCAGACTGTGTGGCAGATGGAGAGTTGGAGAAACTTTTACTTTTGAAGTTTTATGTTCTTTAACAAGGTTTTGTATCCCACAACAAAAAAAGAAGAAAAAGTAATACATTCCACATCTTCCCACTATCACACACTCACCCCCATACATGCAATGATAGCATTAGTACTTTAAACTGAAATCCATACAGCTAGCAATCCACAGTATCACAACTGGCATTTAAATACTAACTCCAATATGGTACATATTGGATTGTGCAGGCCCCAAACATTCGTAAATGCATCAATATTTGATGGGAGCATTCATGTACCATAAAGGTTATGTCACACGACTTGACTTTTGTACAGTTTATTAAACCTGCTAATCGATGGCTTACCTTGTAAACAGCCAAATGGAAGTTTTTATTAAGGGGTAGGCAAGAATGGAGAAAGAAAACCCAGCAAAGGCTAACTTAAAGTAATATTTCAACATTTTTTATTGAATAACTACCCTTCTCTACTTTAAGACGGTTTATGTCAAATAAGCATAAAACAAAAATGAGTCAACATGCGTGAACGAGAAATAATTTTGGTGGCATTGCTTTAGCAGCAACCACAGCACTTCAATCAGGAGAGACGAGTGGTTAAAGTAAAGAGATTTTATTTAACAGATGGTGTGACGGTGTAAATCTTGACAGTCTTTGGCGCTCAGTGGTGATGGAAGGCGTCTGCCCAGAGCAGCGGCAGAATAATATTAGTGAGCATGCATGAGAGGAGTGAAAGGCAGAACAGAATGACAGTAACTACGTCTAAGCATGCGGAAGTCTAGCCCTCTCGACTGAACTAGAAGTCTAGCCCTCCGCTAGAGCTTCCGCTCCGCTAGAGCTTCATTTAGTTGGAATAAATAGATGTGCGAGTAGTTATCATGTGCCACCATGGTTGGACCACCAAAAAGAGACCTCCCCCTGCAAAAAGTCAAACTCGGAAATTCATACAGATTCATTGTAAAGAGATGTAGTCTGAAGAGTCTTGTAGTCTGAAGCAATCTTTAGAGAAGCAGGAATCATCTCTCTCAGCATTACCACAGGGTCTGAAAAAGAACCATAACCTTCACCGCCATTTTCCTGCCGGCTGGAAAAGGGAATACACTGTAAGAGAGAGGAGCACACAGAGAGAGAGTTTGTGTGTGTGTGTGGGCATCGAGAGGGGGGAAAAGCTAGCAAGATGAGGAAATGCACAAAGAAAAACTTCCTTAGAGAACACATACAAATCTACATCAGAAAGTGGAAAAGAAAAACACCCAAACATGCATTTTTAATGATCCCCAACTCTTAATGGTCTTCCTCCATTTCTCTCCTTCTTCCTTCTTTCTGTCAGATTTCATCAGCTGGCCCTTCCCAGGGATGGTGTCTTGCTTTCGGATTACACTACTCCCCAAAGGCCCGGCCCTCCTCTATCATCTTCCTCTGTTTACTCCCTACTCTCATCTGTCTTCTGCCCTCATGGGGTCCTAGTCTTCCCTCCGTCCTGTCATATCAGGCCCCCATCTCCTCTTCTTTCTTTTCCTCCTTCCTGCCTCCAAAGACTAGACCCATGCCTCGGCGCTCTGCTATTCCTGCTCCCTCAAAGAAGAAAGTTAAAATAAAACTTTTCCATAAAGAAACTGGGCAATTGCAGAAGCTAATACAGGGATACAACAAGGACAGTTTGCAGAGAATTAAACCCTACAGGACAGTTTGCAGAGAATTAAACCCTACAGGACAGTTTGCAGAGAATTAAACCCTACACAGGTCAAAACACATGGAGTTCATTTTTATTAGTTTTGCTTTGTATTCACCACCAAGCAGAACCCCTATAATGTATACCTCAAAAGCCCCTTAAACTTTTAATATTAAGTTTAAGATGAAATGGACAAGAAATAAATAAGACTGAATTGGAAAAACAACACATTTTGCTGACTTGTTTAGGGACTGTGTAGGGGGTTTGTCGCTGTTAAAAGGTTATAACAAATCCGCACTGGAATGTTATAACCATGGGGTCATTCATAAATATAATAAGCCATTACTGAAAGCGAACATCAGAGCATTAAGGTTTAACAAATACTGGTTGTATATAAAATACTGGATATGATTAAGTGTGAAACAGATTAACGTATACTCATACAACAGTTCGTATGATATCTTACGAAAAAGTTATGCACAATGTTTCGTGCCGAATCCTACGAATGTCCAGCAAAAAGTGTACCGGACCTTCGTCATCATGGTAACAATAAACTCGTGGTTAACTTTGTGGTCGCAGTTTGGTTAAGCACCAAAACTACTTGGTTAGGTTTGGGAGAAGATCATGGTTTGTGTTAAAATAAGTAAGTTAGTAAGTCACGCAATGTAACTTAACTGAAAATAAGTCAGCGCTGACTTTTGAGGGGACATGAACCTCGGGTCTCCCAGGTGAAAGTACAGTGTTTGACCTGTCCATCCACCCTTTCCACCTTACTACGCGGACTTTGTCGCTCTTTACACAACCTCAACTGCCTTCCTCCTTTGCTCCCGTCATAATTAATGAGGCCAATTGAGGTCACCGCTGGACAATAAACGTGACCGCCTCCTGGCTCACGATTATGTCGAATTATAGTTCATTCCTTTTCTTAGGTATAAGTATGAACAGCCAATGAGAACAGCCTGAACAGATTAACGTTCCTTTAAAACATTGTCACTGGTCAATCAAAATCAACTTTCACTAGTAGGTGTGAACATGTGAAGCTGATGAGTACAACGCCGCCTCATAAGCAGAAAATATGGAGAGGATGTGCTAAATAGAAGTTACAACTAAGGGGAAACGTGGATTATGACGATATGCACTAAAGCAAACAAATGAAGAAAATAAACTGCTGCGCTCCTGCCGAAGCCCATCATCTCTGTGCTCTTTGCCCGTCAAACACTCTTTGACAACATTTTTGAAGCGTTTAATTTTGCTAATTTAATTTAGTCTCTCCTGCTGTGCTTAGATGTTTTTATCTGTCTTCAATGTTCCTCTCTGCTTTGTTGTTCTCTTATCAGCTTTTCTCTTCTTTTCTATCCTGTCCCCTCACCTCCTCCTTTCCTCCTCTATCCATTTCTTTCTCTCGTCTGTTCTTGAGTTTCTCCACTTGTGTCTCTTCTTCCATCCTTTTATCTCATCCTTTCTCCCCTCCTCGCCTCATACGTCCTCCTCATCCCCTTCTCTTGTTTCATCTCCTTTCACCTTCTATTCTCTCACTCCTTCCCTCCTCTTTCCACTCTCTCCACCAATTCCATCTTGTATGAGGGGGAAAAAAAAGAAAACCACTCAAGAGATGGCGAACAAAATGCAGTGAGATGGACAGGGATAATGGGCAGAAGGGGAGTGAGAGGGAGAGAGACATTACAATAGAAAAAGAGAGTTTCCATTTAGCGTCTCATTTAGACCAGTGGTGTATTCTTGCTGGCTCAGCCCTTAGGGCCTGTTAATGACCAGTTTTAATGAAGCTCCCTATCTTCATTACACACACAAGCGCGCACACACACACGCAGACGATGAACACATGGATGGACGAAAACACATGTAGTTATACTGTCTCTATAACTACCTTTCTCTCAAACATATACACACTCCAAAAGAACCAGGGCCTCTTAGTATTATCGAACATGATGATTGCGAGCAGGTCAAGACATACGTTTTTTTAAGCGCTGGTACAAGGCAAGAGTGTGTGTATGTGTGCACGGTTTCCATGACTTATAAATACAGAATTAAAAAAAATAAAAATAAATGATTATTAAAAAAGGCTACAATTTGCTAAAAAAATGTGTGACACAAAAATCCAAGTGAAAATCACATTTTAAAAGTACCATTTACAGGCCAAACACTGTAGTTGAACTTATTATTATTTTACTTTTAAGATTGCTCTTTTCTGTGACGAAAGGCACGTTTTGAACTTTCAACATCCAAAGTGGACTTTGTGTTTGGTAAGCTACAGTGGTGAGCGTCCACTTGCCACACATACATTTTGGGTGCATGGGGACAAATCCACGTGAAAATAAAGGTAATCCTGGAATAATGGATGTATGGACTTCCAGGTTTGTTGGTACCCATCAGAAATCCAGTTAGTAAAAAAAAAAACTGATTCTGAATTGTGTATCTGTGTGTGTGTGTGTAAACCTTTGTTCTTGGCTCCAAAGTTTAACAGCTCATGTTCACTGCTGCCCTGAGGAAGTGAAAAATCCTCTGTTCTCCTCTGTAGTTGGGACCGCAGGGAGTGGACCGGCAAAGGAAAACAGAGGGGAAGGAAGAAGCGAGGGATTCTGGGAACATGAATTAATGGAAGACAGCGGGAGGCAGAGTGGGAGAATGACGGATTGAAGATTCAGAGAGGGAAAGCAGGAAAGACAGACAGTGGAAAGAATCTTACACAAAAGGGAATGTTTATGGACCAGAAACCAGCTTAGTGCTGGTTACTTGTTTCTCCAACCCTGTCACCTACAAATTATTCAACTACTCAGCATAAATGATTTATGTTCCATGGTGACGGTCAATGCCAATGCAGGAAGTGGCGTGACGTTTATGCAGTGAAAAGGAAGGTCTGGGTTGTGAATGCGTAAATTGGCATTTGCTTCTGACACTAGCAGTCTGTGTCTTTTTCAATATCTGTATTCTGCATCAACATTTATTTATGTAACCACAACCATAATCTATACAAAAGAGAATCATAATCCAGATAGCATCATTTTTCTCCCAGAAATGTAGGTTCCCCATATAAACAGTTAAGTACAGTGTGAATGTAATTAGTAGGAGATATGGTTGGTTTATCATCTGTGTACCTTGGCAAAGAATGTGACCAAAGTGCACATAAGGCAACCAAACATATCTCCTCCAACAACATCAATATTGGCCAATTCTGCAAAAAACCCGGATTTACGTCCAGTGCCAGCGGTTTAAAAAATTCCTGCTTTCACTAATATTTGCACATGGATGGTATGAATAAGGTTAGGTAAAGATCATGGTTATGGAAAATACACTATGGTTAAGGTATGGTTATGGCAAGACAGGGTTAGGCTTAGGGAAGATTGTTACATTTGTTGAGATGCACCCATCCACCACCCTGACCTGCAAACTTTACCTCCTCTCTACACAAAGGACACACTACTACCTGCACTGGCAACCAATGTTGTCATTGGACATAAATTGTCTGGTGCATATTTGTAAAATATGAAAGTAATTCCATGGGATACTAGGCTAAATGCAAAATAATAAAAAATATCGGGCTGTGTGGTTGGCTCCGTTTTCTTAATAATCGGCTTAATAATACATTTTTTTGCTAAAGGTAAAGGGGTGCTAGATCATAGAGAGAGGTAGAGGAGAAAGTGTGGGAAGGGAATTTAAGAGCATAAGCAAAGAATGAAATAAGAGGGTAACACAGAGGATGCAGGAAAAAGGAAAACTACTGAAGTAATGAGGGAACATGGCCAGAAGCAAGAAATGGAAGGAGAGACTCAGTGGTTGATGGAGAGGAAAAGGAAAGGTTCAGACATACTGAGACCTGGATAATTAGCCTGGGAGGCCCAAGAGTCTTCTTTTAAATCACCATACCATGCCTTATTAGCTCAATACGCCTCCCTTTAGATCCCTGCAGCATAGACACGCGTCGCATATCCTACCGCTCACATACGAAGTAAATCTCTCCAACTCAATTTGCAACCGTTCCATTCACTCTGGAGTTGTTGGACCAATGAATCCAGAGGTTCCTGAACAAACCTTTTTTGCATGGTTCCAGACCTCTGAATCCCCGGACACAAGTCTCCTTTTGTCCAACGATTCAAAGGTCTGATATTGCTCTTATGAATGATTGTTTGTGGAGCCTGTCCCAGCATGTACTTGGCGAAAGGCAGCGAAACACCACATGCAGGAGACCGGTCTATGTAGTTTTCAGTCCGTTTTTATGTGCTTTAAGTGCTGTCTTTTTTGGAAAATCATTGTGTGTGTGGAGAGATACTAAACAAAGAGTCTAAGTAAATGAAAAGAAGGTTTAATCCATCAGAGAGAGATACATTTTTTATGAAAAATATGAATCGCTTTTCTCTGATAAAAGGTGTACCTTTTTGATTAATATTTTACCGATCTTTAGAACTAAAGCGACAGAGAAAATCTACCGGATTTAAGAGGCTCATGGCTGTTGCGGTAGTTCTACAGTGCAACTAGATAGTCAAATGTAGCAAGCACAAAGTTTTTCTGTCCTGGTAGTAACAAAAGGAATAGAATGGTGTTTGTTTTTGTTTTTTTTGTTTGCTTAAAATGTATTGTTATGGGGCTGCACATGGGGGAATAAGCCTGGAGTTGATTCCTAGTAAACATTGAATAATTATTTTTCTTTTCATGGATATTGAGTAACTATCTCATGATAAGGGAGTTAACTGTAATTCACAGACAGGAGTAAATTGGACATAAGGTGGTGGAGCTGAGCTGTAATCTGTATTGCTTTACTATAACTGAGTTGGCTAATTGGATGCTTTTTGGAACTCCAATGAACTGTAGTTACTGTTGTTTTTAAACAAATCTTGGACTGATTGCCCCATTTGTTTCTGGACTAAAGAGCTTTTTATATGTATTGTATATATTATACATACACTGTATGTCTATGTTTTTTTTGTCATGTTTATTTCCTTACCTTAAAAAAAGAAAATAATAATTATAAATACAGGTACATTTGGCCAAGCGTTAAAACATAGCTGTTTTAAAGCCCGGAAAGTGACTTCAGATTCACATTAACACAGTGTTCTTGGGTCTGCTTGAAGCCAACTTCAGTGTTGTCACCTGAATCTATTGGCGCTTTTGCATTACCAGGAGCAGCTCAACTCGCCTCGCCTCGCCTCGCCTCGCTTTTCGCTCCGTTTTCCATTGCAGATAGTACCTCCGCAATAGTACCTGGTTGTCATAGCGACGCCGCAGGAAACTGCTGCGACACACACCCGCTACCCACACACACACGGGACAATGGAGGAAATCGAGTGTATGCTGGTTTTGATCCTGGGGATGTGGCTGTTTCTCACAGCAAGAAGACAAACGTTTCGTTTGACCGCGGCGTGTTCTTCCGAGTTGCTGTAATAGTAACGGGTACATCATGCAATCTCTGGCCAAACTACTTAAAAATGGCGGGGTTATTCTCGATACTCTGTCTGGCGCGTGCAATGATGATGCAGTGAAAAGTGACGGTTCTCTCTGACCAATCAGCAGTCTGCCGTGTTTTCACGTCACATTTTAATATCGCCTCAGCTCGCTCAGAACCTCGTCGGAGGTGATACGAAAAAAAGTACCTGAAAGCAGGTACAGGTACGACTTTCACGCAGTGGAAAACCAAACAAAGGCGAGTCGAGGCGAGCTGGTACTGTGTAGTGGAAAAGCGCCATATGAGCCAGATGTGGAACCCTCTTGACTGCATATTAGCATCTAACTGAATGTGTCGCATTATGTTTGTCACAGTGAGAATTATAGTGGTCAGAAACAGGATGTTGTGGTTTGCAGATGAGAATGAATGTAGAGAAAGGAAAACACAATGTAGATTCTGTGTTTCCAAAAAATTTTGGATTGGATAGCACATTATGTACTGTAAGGTTCCATGGTTTGTATTGATACTGATGTTTTTACATTGTTTGTGAATATAAACCTGTGATGATAAACCTCTTCCCAAATGACTGTAGTTACAATCAGGTGCCAAACATTTAAGCCAAGTGAGAAAATGTCATAAGTTGTAAAGCTTCAAAGAAAACCTGGTGAAAAATGTCCCCCCCTGCTATTGGAGCATAAGAAATTCAATTATGTATACAAACAGGCACTGCTCCCTAATGAGTGTGCTTCCAAATTACATCCATGGATGTGCCTAGAATAACCTTTTTAAGAGAATCCATTTAATGGTGGAGGGCGCCTGAGGTGTATTGGGGGCACCACAAAGAAAGTTGCTATTTCAAATCCCAAACAAGATGGGAGCCAATTATAAAGTGAAAGTTAATGAGACACATTCTCGTCTCCTTCAGCTGCTAATTGTCCCAGCGGAGCGTTGCAGTGTCCAACAGTTTAAGACTGGAGTTGTACTTTCAGGCTCCCAATTGGGAGTAAGGGTAATTCTTCTTTTTCTTCTAAGGGACTTGTGCTGTCATCTTTGTGTTCACTTGAATCCATTGAAACCTGTCAAAAAGCCATCTCGTTATTTCAAATACATTAACCTTGAATGGTTAATCACTTAATTGAAACCTCTGAATCCCATTAAGTGAGGAGGCAGCAGATTTCCATAAGCATGTAGCGTGGCATAGATTGCCTTTAATGCAGTCGTTAACATGACTACAAGAGAGAATGCACCAACGACCCACTGACAGACTTAACAAGCAGCACGGGAGATCCAAGACACATTAGCAATAACATACAGCGCCTGGCCACAAAAAAAAATGTAAATAAATTTCAATATTTTTGCACAACTTACCCAGAATCTTAAAGAGAAAGTGAGTAGGCAGCTGTAGCTGTAAAACATTTTAACATTGAAGGCGGATTGTCATGGTAATTGCACATGGGAGACAAGTGCGTTGTGGTAATTATTGTCAATATTAAAAATATTACTACAGGCAGAAACATTCATGCCAATAAAATATGAGCAATTCCTGTTTATTTAATTTGGATCCCCATTAACTGTCACTATTGCAATGGGTAATCTCTCTGGGTTTATAGCCTTGAAATCATATCTGCACACCATCTAGGTACGAAATGCATAATGAAATTAGGTGTAAATTGGTTTCCCTACATTTTTAGTAAGTTAAGTGGTTTTGTGGTTGTTGATACAAAGCAGGAAGCCTAAAGACCTCCGAACACACAGGTCGCAAAGGAGTTGTCTCGTGGTCGTGTCTCATTCCTGTCCTACGTTTCCTGTTTTGGTATTCAATTCAATTCAATTCAATGGGGCTTTACTGGAAGCAAAGCAAGTCTGAAATAAAAACATATGTGCTATTAAAATATATACAGATAAGTAAGATAATAATAATATAATAATTATTCTAGACTTGCAGTTAAAGAATACAAAGTGTGAAACTATATAAACACTGTAACATTTATTTTGTGTGTGTGTGTGTGGGGGGGGGGTCATTCACTGTCCCTCAGATTGTGGCATTTTGATACATATTGGGCAGTAAGATATGCCCTGTCTAGTTCTCCTAGGAGCGTTTTTAATTTTGAAAGCTCATTTAGCTCTTTGAAATCTGCAATTACAGAGATGAGCTTGTTAAAGTAAACGTTCCTTATTTAATTGAATGCTGTACATTGCAGGAGGAAGTGCATCTCTGTTTCAATCTCACCTGTCAAATGGTGACCACATATTCTGTTTTCTTTTTGTTGCCGGGATTTTTTGGGTCCTCCTTTTTCGATTGCCAGTTTGTGGTCACTGAGCCTCGGTCTCTGCTTTCTGTCTCTGACAGTAGAGAGATATTCTGCCATCTCTTTTTAGGGCCAGATAACGTTCTGATCTACTTTGGATTTTAGTATCTTGTTAATTATCAGTGGGTATCTGCCTGATTTGTTGGTGCTTTTTAATCTACATGTAAAATGTATGTGCAGAATTCTGCATGTAAAGCTATGATGACTGAAAAATCAACTTGTATTATAGTAAATATTGTAACTTCAAGAAAAATAACCACAAAACAAGATTCCTTGTATATACAAAATGGTTTTAACAATTTATTTTTTCAGTACAAAACATTAGAGTCCCAATCCAGTCAGTCAGTCAGTCATTTTCTACCGCTTGTTCGCGTTTGGGGTCGCGGGTGACTGGAGCCTATCCCAGTAACTTCGGGCCTTAGGCGGAGTAGTCCCAATCCAATCAAACAAATTCACTATCACCATTTGAAATAATCATGAACTCTCAAGTCAACTAAGTGGACCCCATACATACTCCCAGCACAATGGGCTGGATGCCACTATCCAATATTTTAAGAATACTTTTGATTGGAATATGGAAATTCTAAAATATTCTCTTAATTGCATTTAGACCTCATCGAGCTTTTTCTTTTAGTGCATTCACTGCCATGTTGAAACTCCCTGATGCTGTTATGGTTGCAGGCAAAACGCGTGCTATGTTCAATGATGTAATTTATGATAAACGTATGCTATTTGGTCTCCTGGCATGTGGGGTGTTATTGAAAAATCGTGACATTGGTTTTCTTCATATTTACTGCCAGGGCTCAGTTCTGACAGTACTTTTCTACTGTATCCAGCTGTTGCTGTAGTCCTTGCTCAGTAGGAGACAGTAGGTCAAGGTCATCAGCGTAAAACCGAGACTTCACCTCTCTATCTAGGAACGAGAGGCCAGGAGCAGCACAATGAGCCAACTAATCAGTAAGTTCATTTACATACACATTAAATAAAGTCAGGCTTAAGTTGCAGCCCTGATGAACACCTCTTCTCTAGGTGAAGAATTCGGTTTGTTTGTCCAAATACATTGATTTAACCAGATCATACATTTTGCCCCATATACAAATATGTAGAAGTCTGTTATAGAGCCCTTCATGCCAAGTAGTTGAAAGCTTCCTGAAATCAATAAAACAAGTGAATTTCTGGTCTCTCTCAATATATGGGTTGTTGACTGTTAGAGGGGTTCTCTGATTATTTACTACTCCACTTAAACAAAGAACGATCAAAATTGTTACAGCAGAGCCAGAGATATTCTGACTTCTATTCACTATGGTATACGTATGGGTTAAGCTCCAAAAACACTGGATCCTACGTTTCCCAAAATGTATCTCAATAGCATCCCCAGCCTGGGAAATACCTTGATCTTTCAAAATCCATGCATCAAATTAACACTAATCAGGTACTGTATGAAGACATGTACATGAACATGATACAACTATCCTGGTGGTTTACCCAGTTAGCATTCTTTTGCAATGTCAATATACAGTGTGAATGATCTATATATGATCTGTTTTTCAATTACACTCAGTGAGTGAAAGTCCGGGTCCACAAAGCAGTGGGTGGGGCCAAAGGACTGACAGGCACGATGGAAAACACTCTGGTGCAAGCATCACAGTTGCCATAGCAACACAGTAACTATGTGACCTGGTTCAAAGGGTCTTTGAGCCATGAGCAGCGGAAACGTGTGTGTATGTAATAGTGCATATGTGGATAGAGAGGGATGAGGAAGTAGGTAGGTAGGTAGGTAGATAGATAGATACAAGTCTCATTGAGATGAAAATCCCTTTTCACAAGAGAGACCTGACCAAGAGGGCAGCATACAAACAGTGTTTCCACAATATATGCAGTACAGACAACATAAACAGGCCAAGAAAACTATCAATTCAGAATCCTGAATTCTCTAACAGTTCGATAGAAACAGAATCCCACATGGTCAAAGAGATTTAGAGACTGTTATCCATTTGTGGCAGAATGCACAAACTCACCAGTTTCTGAATAATCCCAAATCATCTTTCCTTGCTTTGTGATCTGATGAGCGAGACCACATCCTTATCTGTTCACAGTATAGAGCAAATGAAGAGTGTGTGTATGTGTGTTTGTTGCCTTGTGTGACAGTGTGTCTTTGATATCAGTCTGTCTTATTGTGTTTCAGCATGTAGCAGTACAGTTTGCGTGTTTGTGTGTGTGTGTGTGCGCTTGCATGTCCAAGTATATTTTTAAGTGTGTATAAGGCCATTATTATTCCCCTTGTGCTGCACTTGCCACATGCCTGATTACCTTACAATCTCCCTCGTGTGTAAGGCCGACACACCTTTACACACAAACCCTCACACTTCCTCCCTCTACACTGTGTGTATGGCTTCCTCCTTTATGACGCTCCCTCTTTCTTTCTTGTCCTTTATCTCACTTTTTTTTGTCTCTATTTTTTTTGCTCTCTTTCTTACCACTTCTCTCTACTCCCCGTTTCTCTTTCTTTCTATCTCAGCCTGCCTCTCTCTATTCCATCGCTGTCTTTTGCTTCCTTCCTGTTTCTCCTTTATCTTTCTCCCTTTCTCACTAAAAATCATCCTGTCGCTGTCTGGAAAGAAATCCGGATGTATACGTGTAATGAGAAAGTTTAAGTCCCTCAAAGAGGATTGTACCATAGCGTGCACAAAGCTAATCTTTCACAGCCTGAAAGTGCGTGTGCATCTGTGTGTGTATATGTGTGTTTTTCCGTGTGCATGCATTTGCATATCTTTGTTGAGGAATGTGAGTCTATATTTGCATTTACTGTTATTAGGTTTCCTGTTTGTCTTCTAGATAGTTTCATTTCAAATGTAACAGTTTTTCCTTCCTCATTAATGTCTCTGCTAAAAGTGAAGTCCCACCTGAAATGTATTTTTTTTTGGGTCCAAAATTACAAAGAAAAGACATTTTTTGTGTTTTTGGCTTGTTAGTTTGTTTATAATCGGCCCAATTATACACAACCAGGGTTTTTAAACAAAAGCCACGCTGAATCAAGTGGCTATGTAGTTTACTGTACAGATATTTGGTCATCTGTCATGCAGATGTACGTGGTTGATGTTTCTGTGCTTCATATCGCTGAACAAGTTAGAATTGAGGATGAAAGTTTAATTCAAACTTGAATTTAATTTAAATATAAGGTTTTCCAAACATTATTCAATATTTATTAACTGTAGTAGGATCCAATCTAGTTCTCAGGCTTGATTAAGCAAACGGCAGTTCTGTTGCATTTGCACGAGACCTCCATCCATCCATATAGTACATCTACCGGGTCCAGGTCACTGTGGCAACGTGTTTCCTAGGGGAACCAGAGGTGTTCCCAGGCCAGATGGGATATATTGTCCCACCAGCATGTTCAGCATCTGCCCTGAGGTCTCCTCCCAGTTGTACTTGCCTAAAAAAACCTGCAAAGGGGGACGTACTGGAGACGTCCTAATCAGGTGCCCAATAAATAACCCCGTCTGAACGTGCATGGGGTTTTTAGTTATTCAGAATCAGTCCATATGTTGAGGCATGCAGTTAAAATTTTAAAATGAACAGTGAACATTTCCTTAGTTTCCCATCTTCCCCACAACCCTTTCAGTTACTTACACTTGGTCTTCCCTTGTCCTCGTAACACATCACCATTTCAAGAGATTTCCATCAATCCATCCATCCATGCATCTTCTTCCATTTGATTTCATTGTTGGTAAAAATTTGTTTTGGCATAATAGTTTTAAAATAGATCAGAAACGAGAAACCTTATGTAATTCCTGCATCAGTGTCAGGCATTTAAAATGAAATGTCAGCCATCTGTCAACTAAAGGTCAACCACTCTTTATTCACGCTCGAAATCAGAAAATGAATCAGACAAATTAATTTCTGAGGGCAGAGGGATGTAAAATCCGATGAAAACGTATAGAGTATGTACTTTTATGAGGCTAGTGTTGCCACATGTGATTCATAGAAATGAGTGACCTACCCCAGTATTTGTTCCCACTTTTTTCATTTAAAATTTAAATACTCTTTAAGTACAAAAACCCACGTGGGGAGTAACAAGGACACAAATTCTGCACCATACCGTATCTATTCCAATACCTGCATGTATACAAGACAAAAAGAAACCTATAAAATCCAAATCTCAGGCGAAAAAGAGGATGTAAGGTAAAGTCAGGGTGGATGGATGGCTCAACAAAACATCAGACCTTAACAAGGGGGAAAGCAGTTTGTTTTCCATGTCCAACTGACAGTTATAATCAATAGCTTCAATAGCTAATCAATCATTAGCAGGTTGTGTAGTGTGTTTTCTGAGGTATTTTCCTCCTAAAATATTGTGTGTCCTAATAAATGCTGTTGAACTTAAATAGTTATTGGAGACGAGACCCATAAGCTAAGGGGTTTTCTATTATCAGTGGACATATTTTGGCAAACATCCAAAAGAAATCCTACATACTTTTACTTTTTTTTTTTCTTCAGGAGTTGGCATGCTGTCTGAACCCTGAATAAGCCTTTGTTGTCAGTTAAAACGTGTGATCAACCTAAGAACATAGTGTTCTGTACCATGTTAGCATGTCAAATTAGAGACAATAATGGAAATACAAATGGAGAGAAATTTCAAAAGACCACTGTGGTTCTTGGTGAAGTACCAACTGCATTGCACATCAGACAACAGCATTTGTCAACTGCACTTAAAATTACGCAGATACACATTTTTCCATAACTGAAGTTTGAGTTTGCACCATTGAAGCACCACGGGATTAAAACCTGCTCAGTGGCACTTTAATTGCATCTGTAAAAAGTGAGAAATTAGCTACTTCTCCATTCTTTCCCATACACATCAACTAACCAGTTTGAGGAATCAAACCGGTGCCCTTTAGAGTAACACCATCCACATAATTATTATTCTCTCCCCTCATTGTTCTCTTCCCTCTGGTATTCATTGTTGAGCTTGTCCACTGTTGCTTCCCAAAGACTTCCAATTACCACCAGTCCAAATAAATTAAAAGTCATCTGTCGTGCCAAATAGCCAATTAGTGAGTCTGGAAGCTCTGACCCAATCAAAGAGCACTGGCCCCGAGAGTAACGGGGTCATGATGGGAAACAACAGGAAGGATGTGGATAGGTCTCCGCCCATCGGACTCCCAGCTTGCCCAGAGTGCCTAGTTAATGTGTGCTTAAAGGACTAAAGCAGATGCATTATAACGTCTCTAGTGGGGTGTGTATGTTTCTGAAGTGATTTAGATACTTTTGTGCTGGTGGGATTTTCATCCTATAAAAATTTGTCTAAAATGTGCTATGCACGTTTGTGGTTAAATGCATGAGCGTGTGTGTGTGTGTGAGTGTTTGTGTGTGTTTCAGGGTGCAAAGACTTTCCATTAGGTATCGCACAGTGGCAAAACCACAAATCAAATTCAGTGAGAAATCAATCAAAGTCTATAAAGTTGCCAAAACCAATTGCGAGCAAATTCAACTAGTCTCTGTTCTTCAGTGGTTGTAGAGTGTGTGTGTGTGTGTGTGTGTGTGTGTGTGTATGTTGTGAGGTCCTATCCATTCGGTGCATGTTGGACTCTGGCAGGGCTGCCCAGGATTTCTAGGCGCAGTCGGGAGACGAAGGGAGGCCGGTTTGGGGACCACAGGATCTCATCTCTGCTTTTTGCAGATGATGCTCTCCTGTTGGCTTCATCAAACCAGGACCTTCAGCGTGCACTGGGACGGTTTGCAGCCAGCCGAGTGTGTTGTAGCTGGGATGAGAACCAAGTCCCTGGCCATGGTTCTCAGCCGGAGGGGTGGCTTGCCCCCTCCAGGTTGGTGGAGAGCTACTGACTCAAGTTGAGGAGTTTAAGTATATTGGGGTCTTGTTCATGAGAACGGAACGGGAGATTGACAGGCGGATCGGTGTATCTTCCGCTGTGATGCGGTCAATATACCAGTCCGTTGTGGTGAAGGAGCTGAGCTGCAAGAAGCTCTCTATTTACCGGTCGATCTACGTTCTTACTCTCACCTATGGTCATGAGCTTTGGGTCATGACCAAAAGGACAAGATCCCGGTTACAGACGACAGAAATTATTCTTTGTGTATAGTGCACACATGATGGGAATAGAGCACACGTACTGAAAAGGACGTAAATAATACGGTCTTTCAAGTCTTCGTCACCAGTCACTGCACACTCTTTTCCCTTCTCCTCAGTCTGTTTTTCGGTCACCATAATGAGTTTTTAAAACAAACCTTTGAATGCTCACTTGAGATTATTTTCATACTTCAGCCCATCTTTTGCTTTCTACTCAGTCTCACTTTCTGATATTTTCCTTCGCTTTATCCCTCCCCCTCTCTCTCTGCCTCTTTTTTCCTTCCACATTTCCATATCTTTTCATCACTTTGTGCAAATAAATTATTTTTGTGGAAGTAAGTTTTGTTACCAGGCAACAAAGCCACAGCGTGTGTTTACACTCAATGCAGGTGTTCACAGCAAGTGTGCACATGTTTATGGATGTGTTCATAAGTCAAGGCTCATGATTGTCATGTGTTAAGGCTTTGAATGCATGCATCAGGACTGTGCACGTACAGTATGTGCACACATGAAGCCTGTACATACTGTATGTGTGTGTTTGAATGTTGATGTTGTTATGACTTGTGCTGCCCCATTGGCAGCCCAGCAGAGGTAAAGTGCTTCTTTGGAATACAGGGGGGGCAGTGATTAGACTGATTTACAGACAACTAATGAAACTGTGTCTACGAGAAATGGTGGATGAGGCCAAGTGCGTGTGTATGTGTGTGTATGAGTGGGGGAAAGAGAGAGAGAGAGAGAGAGAGAGAGCATAAGTGTGTGAAACAGAGGAGGAGAGAAACAACAGATGAAAGACACAAAGTTAGAGCTAAAAGGGAAGATGGATGTAACTTTGTTTTAACGGGGGAAAAAATCACAGTTTATATTTTAGTGGTGCTTTTGTACTTCTATCTTTGTGATGACCAAAAAGTTGTGAGTTTTTAAGGTCTTTGCCCACCACTGTCACTTACTTTTTGTGCAACCTCATGTTTATCCATTATGTTTAAGGCCATTGGCCATTGGCCATTGTTAACTGTCTTAGGGGTATCTTGGTTTTCTGTATGTTTTTCCATCTGACAAAATGCTCAAAAGAGCTGAGCCCTAGATCTCTCCTACAGGTAAAGTTCATTCATAACTAGAGGGTGTAAGCCTTTTTAAAGATAATGTTCACTGAGGCAGTAACAATGTAGCTGCGTGTAAGTCAATTAAACTGTTAGCTGCTGTTTAGGAACAGTTGGATCACAACACAACATTTCAGAAAACACGACATTTCAAAAAAACATGACAGTTTATTACTTCAGGGTTTTTGTTTGTTGGTCCACATTTGAACCACATGATTCTGCAGGAGAACCCATTATATATGGCTGTTCTATACAGCCAATGCCAATACTCGTTTATATGCCAAAGGTTATTTGGACCAGTAAAATAAACTAATAAACCTACAATGTTTCTGCGACAAGGTTTTGCGTGGGTTCAGTTTATGAAGCATTTGCATTACCATCTCCCTGTTAATACCGAGGTCACGTTTCTGCTTTAAAGTCAAACACATAGTTCTGTGTCCAGGTCCGCACAGTTCTGATAAGATAATATATATATATAATTATATAATTCTGATGTCACTCATTGAAGAGTAGCCACCCCTATTCATCAGTCCTAATTCTTTCAAGCGTGCTGTCAGGGTTTCACGGGACATTTTAATGTCATGATATGTTGAAAGCATATCAAGAAAGAGATCATATGAATATACTTTGCTAAAATATTCTGTTATGATTTCAATCTCCTCTTCCATCCTTTTGAACTCCGTTTAAAATTCGTCCAAGGAGCCTGCAGAGAGTAGTAGCGTACACAATAGAAACAGGAAATGACATTAGACTGTTGCCAGGGACTGTCCAATCACAAACAAGAAGTGTTGGCCCACATTTTCTGTAAGCTGAAATGTTGTGTTATCTCAAATGTCATTGTGTTTTGTGAAATGTGTTTTTTAAAATGTTGGGTTTTTACCCTTCAGGGCCACCGTAGGGGATATGCCATATTTTTTAAATATGGCGGATTGCTGCGCACATTTTCAGACCGTCAATAACTGGAAGACATTCATAGTGTTGCACTTGTTTGCACAAAAAGTGAAAGAAATAGTTCCATAAAGAATGGAAAAAAGAGAGATTGAGAGAGAAATTCAAACCCTGGCTCAATTCTCAGCTACGCACACCTGGTCAGTCATAGGGTTACGTGGGTGTGAATGTCCGATTGTCAGTTTTGGAAAGTTACAGAAATGGTTTGACACAATTCCCCCAATGCGACGTTGGAAAGATGCGGAGGGAGGGGGTTTCTCAAAGCTATTCAACCATCTGACTTGAAGCATACTGGCAGCTTAGAGTTGTAGTCATGGAGCTTGGTTATAGCTCATGTAAATGACGGTCCTCATAGGTAATGCATAGATATACAGTGCGATGTGTTTAAGAAGAGGCGGTTCCAGAGAGAAAATATGAAGCATTGTAAGAACAAGAAACACTGAGACAAACAGAGTGAGAGCCGAGCTTCTGCTGGTTATGCATGATCAGGTTTGACTGAACTCTGAATGATCAGTGTGTGAATTTCAGCTTACACAGATATGTGTGGGTAAATATGTATGTGTGTAAACTTCATTACATTTGACTTCATTTAGCAGACGCTTTTATCCAAAATGACTTACACACTCACATAAGGCACAGCTTCAAGAGCAATTTAGATATCTTGCTCAAGGACACTTTGACACATGGCTCGGGGAAGCCGGGATTGAACCGCCGACCTTCCGATTGGTGGACGACCACTCTGCCACCTAGCCACAACATTTCCCACCCACATTTCCCACCTTTACTTGCCATTTCCTGACTTGTGCAAGAGACCAAAGTAGCAAAAATAAATTGTTGATCCCAAACTGGTAAAATGTGGTACAGAATTTAAAAGTGGGGCTCTAAGCCACTTTATCTGCCTTCTTTCCACTACTTCTTCCATCCCTTGATCCCTCTTTCCAACATAGCTGTTATTCTTCTCCCCCTGCCACATCCTCCTTTCCTCTACTCATGTAGCATATGGCCCGAGGTCTCCCAGCCGGCTCCCTCTGGACAGAGAGTCGTGCAAGTTGTGTTCTGGACGGAAGGTAAAAGGAGTGGGAGAAAAATGAAGGGAGGTGGGTGGAGCTGCGGAGACTGGATTCAGTCACGACTGGAGAGGGGATGGGGGGAGATGAGGGAGGGAGGGACGGGGGGAGGGGGGAGG
>CM022472.1:4593306-4665909 GCA_011952105.1 Coreoperca whiteheadi
GGGGGAGGAAGAGGGGGGGGAAAAAAGGGGGGGGGGGGGGGGGGGGGGGGGGGAGGGGGGTGGGAGGGAGGGGGGGGGGGGGGGGGGGGGGGGGGGGGGGGGGGGGGGGGGGGGGGGGGGGGGAGGATGGTAGTGGAGGTGGAGACTTATTGAGGGAGGTTGTTGGGAAAAGAGTGTTGCAGGGAAAGGAAGGAAGAGGTCAGAGATATGAAGTGGTGGAAAAGAAAGGAGAGGAGCTGGAGGATGAGAGGGAATGAAGGCAAATGGAAGGGCAGATGAAGAGAGGACAAAGGGAGGGGAGAAAATTCAAAGATGTCAAGAGTGGAAGTAAAGGGAAAGAGGACACCGAGTGAGACAAGGTGGAATCAAAACATGTAAAGTAAGTAGCGAAGATGAAAGGTGCCAAGAAATGGAGGGAAAGTGAAGGAGGAGGAGGGCAAGAGTTTGATGACTTAATTGTAGGTGGATAGGTTGAGCTGGACAGGTTGTGGCATATTATAGACACCCTAATACACACTGCTTTCAATTGTCTCACTGGGTATTGATCTGCCCATCAGCGATGGTTTCTCTGGGTCACTGGTTCCCAGTACATCTAACAGAGCTCATCAACATCTGTACAAACTGGTCCTTGTATAAGCCTTCCTCAGCCTCGCTCAATCACATTTTCAGTTTCTGGTTTTGAGCCAAATTACTCAACCACAGTCTACACGCAAGCCTTATTAACCCGGGGGTCCTCAGCTCGCAAGGCGTGGGATGATCTGTGTCATCATCTTACACACAACCTGGTATAAAAATCCAGCAGACTGCTGAATTTTTATTTGACATGGTTTGAATCATCCTCCCAAGTCGTTATCCACTTGTTACTTCCTGTTCTCCTGCTTTTCCTTATACAATAGGAGTTCCAATGTGCATATTGTATTTTAGGTCCATCTTTGATTCGCCAGACAGTTTGTTCAACCATGTTTGTTTATAGAGGGTCAGTCTGAAAGGGACCCAACCCAAAATAAACCAGAGGATATTAATACAAAATCATAAGAAACACCAACATTGGGAACACCATGAGCAGCTGTGGTTGAAAAGAGTAGCAACACATGTCATTTTTCCTCCACTTTACAATTCACACTCTCTGTATTATAATGATGCACCCCATGATCAGCGCTGATGGTGAGTCCACATGGATCCACAAAAATCTGTGCAACATGCTTTACGGAAATATAACAGGACCCTACCCAAAACCAATACAATGTTTTTACTTATAGCACATAGTGCCACGGTGCCTTCTCTAAAGTACTTTGTGTTTTGGCTCAGAACATTGTAAACATAAGATGAGGCAATTTATTCTTTCTTTGGTTCAAGGCAAATCTTTCTATCTAAGCAGACTGTTGAACAATTAAATTTTATTTATATAGCCCAATATCACAAATCACAATTTTGCCTCAAAGGGCTTCACAATCTGTAACATACGACACCCTCTTTCCGTCTAAGTAAAAACTACCCAAAAAAATCCTTGTATCAGGGAAAAAAAAAAGATAGAAACCTCAGGAAGAGCAACAAAGGAGGGGTCCCTCTCCCAGGATGGACAGACATGCAATAGATGTCATATGTACAGAATAGATTCATAACAAAGAATCATAGTACATACAATTATGATGAAATTGTAATATATATAGTTATGATGAAAAGTGTAGGATGTAAAACATAAAGGAAGAGGATGGGTCCAGACAGACAACCGAGCAGCTCCAGGTGGAGCCCAACGAGCAGGACCTGAGCCACTTGCCCCCTCCACCATAGACACAGCAGCACTGCCCCAGCAGGTGGCCATAGTCACAGATCCAGATTCCGCATCTCTGGAGCCAGAAATACCTGCTGAAAGTATAAGAGAGAAATAAGTAAACACAAAACTACGGGAGTGAGAAGATGTTGAGTTAATAACATGCATTTATGGGATGAGAATTCATACGAGGTGAGGTCCTGGGAAGTCCCCCGGCAGTCTAGGCCTATAGCAGCATAACTAAGGGATGGTTCAGGACTCACCTGAGCCAGCCCTAACTATAAGCTTTATCAAAGAGGAAAGTCTTAAGCCTACTCTTAAATGTGGAGATGGTGTCCCACACCCAAACTGGGATCTGATTCCACAGGAGAGGAGGTTGATAGCTGAAGGCTATCAAGCTCAACAGATTGGATAAGCCCGATGAAAGGTTTTGATATTCTGTAGTTTTCGTGACATGATTGCCAAATCCCTACTTCAACTACTAAATAATAACTTTATTTATATAACACCTTTCAAAAACAAAAGTTACAAAGTGCTTTACAATAAAAACACTAATAATAGTCAATAAGATAAAAAATATAAAACAGGATAAAGTAATTCAAATTGTAACAACCAATTCAATCAGGTAAGAAAAAAAACCCATAGTTTTAAGAAGAGATTCAAAAGAGGACACTGAGTTTGCCTGCCTGAGATCCTCAAGCAAGGATTTCCACAGCTGAGGGGCCGAACAGCCAACAAGTCGAGATTTTGGAACCATTAGTTGGGCCCCGCCAGATGATCTCAAGCAGGGATCAGGCTCATAGGGACTTAGCAGATCACAGATCACAAATAGCTCTTCAGGTGAGATGTTAATCACATTTATTTTATTCCATTCTCTTTAATGCTGCGGCCACGTTAGTAATGTCTATTTAACTGTAATCTTACTGGATGGCATTTTACTATACCGCATTCTGTCATAGCCAATGGTTCTGAGTAGTTTTCTACTCTATTTAACCTGTACTCAGTTTTCTGTATCTCTCTTGTAACTTCCCAGACTCTCTTGTGACCCCTGGCTCACACTACCATTAATTACAGAATCAGAGTGTTTATGGGGCCAAGGTGTTGGCTGTTCCGCTGATCCCGGCAGTGACACATGGTGGCAGGTTAAAGAGTTGGTTTGCATCTTGTAGCAGCCAACTCGCATTTTTTATAGACCTTTACTCTGAAAATGGCTGCCCTTACACAGTGCATCGTGGGCCAATTCACCCAAAGCGCCAAAGACATCTGTTCCTATAAAGGAACACATATTGCTGCTGTGCTGGGAAAACCACCTTGCTGCAAGGTTTTGGGTGGCGAAGTTAAGATGTGGGATTGTAACTAGCATGGCTGGCTAGGAAAATCTGGCTGGGCATCTGGGAACCACCAAGATCAACGATCTTAGCTGCCGTTAATTTAGTTCACTTGGAAGCGGGCGTAAATCGGCCTCTGATTAGATGCTATAATGAAAACCAGCAGGTGTCTGGGTCCCAAAGGTGAACAATCCTCTGGCCAAGAGCTGTGAGGGTAAAATAAAATGAAGGAGACAATTAAAGAGAGAAGGAGGTGAAATAATGAGAGGTCCCAACTATGTTCCTTTAAAAATCCTTAAGACATCTTAAATTTAATTCAACAAATACCAGGCCATAAAGAAACAATTTTCATATATTAGAAATTAGGTGGGCTTAATTTTAAAGTAAATATTATATATTTTTCTTTGTGTTTGAGTCCTTTGCAATGTTCAGTGCCAATGCAGGAAACTGTGTGCCCTTTATGTGGCAAAGCAGGAAGTGATGTTGTGAAGGTGTTGGATGAACATATGGCAGATCTGACTTTCTGACTTGCCAGTGAGAAACTGGAATTAATGCCCTGTCACAGACCTGCAGTTAATGTTGTGGTTTTTGGTTGAGTTGGGTGTTTTTGTGGAGTTTCTCTTCCCTCATGTGTGTTGTATGTTTGTTTCCTGCCATTAGTCTCTCTTGCCCTGCAAAAACCCCTGGTTGCTCCATCACTAACACACCTGGTTTCACTCTCCCTCATCAGCCTGCAGTGAGTGGTTCCACTCCACACCTTCACCCCATTTTCCTCATTACCTCTGTGTGTGTGTGTGTGTGTGTGTGTGTGTGTGTATACATGGGTTCACTTCCATTGTTTCTTTGTGGGTTCATCTTCATTACTGTGTTGGATCTGTCGGCCTGTTGGTGTTGTGGATTGTTTTCCTGCATGTTACCCTTTATGCGCCTGTCTGTTCATCTACATGCCTGCTAGTATCTGTTTGCAGGCTGCCTAACTGCAAGTCAGACATTAAAGAGCTCCATTGTAATAATCATCACACCTCATCTGTCTGCGTTTGGGTCCTCTCCCTATCTACGTGTTTGCCATCACATAACAGTTAAAGTTTGTATCCTTAACGGAATGTTATAGCAAACCTGAACTGATCAATTTTCTTGCCTGCCGATAGAGTTGACCTGTCCTCTTCTTGAATAGCGGCCCTTAAAAATGGTCTTTAACATCACATTTAACCCTAGATACAGATTAAGCAAGCTGGTTTTTCCTCTTTAATTGATTACAATGAAGAGATGTAAAAATTAGACTGTGAGAAAGGGAAAAGGAGGACAGAGATGAGGAGGAAAAAGATTTAAGCACTGATCAAGAGAGGAAATATAACAGATGTTTACTTGTGTACTTGGTATAGCATGTATTCACGCATTTTGTACTATTTATGCTTCAAATACAAATTGTCGTAATGCTTCTAAAATTTAATCAATGAGGTCAAGAAAGGCAGGGAGACAAATGGAAATAGTGGTGGGGGGCTGGGGAGGTAATATTAAATAGAAAGAAGAGAAGGAAAAGGACTGGAGTGATCTGATCAGAAGCTGAGACAACAAAGGAATCCATTTTGATTCTAGTTTAATTCCTGTATCAATCATCTGTTAATGTCTTTTTTGAATATTTAATCTTGTATAATGCTTGGTTAACATATGTTCTTCATGCCCTGCCATGTCAATGCAGCAGAACTAAATTAAATTTAATACAGTGCACATTGAGGCACTGACAGTTTCTGTTAAAGACAGAGCTACACACACACAGAGAAAGGCACAGTCATGCAGGATAAAATAATATTTAAAATTAATCAGTTAATTATTTCCTTATTCAAATCAATTGTGTACTTCAGATTTACTTTTCATCAAACATTCACTTCGATAGAGCGAAGTGGATTGAGTCGAATTGAATTGACAGGAAGACAGACTGAGAAAGAGAGAGTTTTAATGTAATGTTAATGTTCACAATTACTGTTACTCATGCCAATAAAGTCATTTTGAATTGAATTGAGAGAGAGAGAGATGGAGGAAAAGGCAGTAGGAGAGAAAAACAAGATACATGAAGGGGAGATAGGTGGAGAGAAAACAGAGAAATGTGAGGAGAAAGTTAAAGATAAATGATAAAAGCTGAGCGGGGAAAACTGTTTAATGAGAGAGAGACGAGTGAGAGACACTGAGAAGCACATCAGAGAGAGAGTCGATGGCAGAGGTATACGAGGAGGGAAAGCTGTTCTGTCAGATATGATCAAAGAGCCTTTATGTGAAGGGTTTGAAGGGAGACTCATGCAGCAAGACACAACATTCCTCGTAGCAAAGGGAGAAACCAAAACGGAGGGAGCAAGAAAAATCAGTAAAACACAATTTAAAGAAGCTCCTCGCTCGGCCTGCCTCTCTGATTGTTACCCTCTAATCTCTGTCACCCATCTCAATCGTTTTCTGTCTTCCTATGTCTCTTTTTTAGTCACTCTGGTTCTTTCTTCCTGTCGTCATCTTCCCCCATCTCAGTCTCAGAAGATGTTTGGGTTTTTTTTCTATCTGTAGCCAACTAACCTGCTCTGCTTCACTCTGCTCTGCTCTACAGGGGTGTGGAAATTAATTCCAACTCCCATTAGAAAAACAAGCTTTTGGATGGTAATCAAGATAAATCCAGGCTGGGGTGACGCTATCAGCGGAGAATCTTGATTGTTCACTGAGCACTTAGGAGCCAGCAGAGTGTTTGAAAATAGAGATGAGGCGCTCCCAAACTTCTTATCTTGTTTCTGTGTGAAAAGTGGAAGGAAGCATCCACCTGTGACGATAGTTGTGGATTACAGGGACAGAATCCTAATGGGACAAATTACACAGGCGAATGATAAGAAGGCATACTGATACCGGAGCGCTCCAAGTCATGTCGAATTCATAAAAAAAGATTTGATCACAGTTTTGTTTGGTCCAAACCAGAGTGGAAAAGTTTTCGGTTTTGTTTTTTTGGTGTGTGTGTGTGTTCTGTGTGGTTATGTTCCTGATTCCCAATTGCAAGTGGCAGTATGCTATTTGACCTGGCTGGTGTGCCACATCAGTCTTCAGTTTTCTAAGAAACACATCTTTCACACTGAATCCTAAGCTGAATGGAGTTTAATGAATCAAAAGTATCTGTAACTAAATTAGCTGATTTTGCATTGGTTCCTTTCTTTTCAAAAGTTTAGTGACCGCTCACGAGTCCTTTAGAGTAGAGTAGAATAGAATAGTCTTTATTGTCATTGTACCTGTACAACGAAATTGGATGCTGTCCTTTCAGTGCAAAACAGAAAGCATGTCCAAGACAGGAAATAAAAACAAGTCTCTGAAAGTCACTATAAGATTATATAAAGAAATATTTTAAAAACAAAAACACAGCATACCACACATGCAAGAAATTCACTGCACGATTCATCCTTAGCATTGCAAATTCAAGTACGCTAGTGTTTAGTGAAGTTACGGATAAAAGCTATCTATTTTTTTGTGTTTTAATTGTCCTTGCTATGTAACTGTTATAAGTAATTATGATGTGTTTGTTGGTTGTTGAGGTGTTAACCTCAGAAACAGTGCTTGTATGAACGGAGCTGACTGAAAATGTTCAAACCAGCAACACTAACTGGACTTGAAGTTTGAGACTTTACTGAGGATGGTCAGAGGCAGCGTTGTAACGTCGCAGCAGTATGAAAAGTGACGCAATCGCTTTCAGTGATGTGCGTTTAAATTGCGTTGTGATCACCTACAGTAGCTCAAAAAAACAAACTACATTGTCAATGACTATATGTTTTAATTGATCTGCACAAATGATTCTGAAATGAATTCCCACTTCGAGTAGTGTCAAGGTAAACCATCTGAAATGGAGTACAGGCATCACCCAAGGGGACAGGTCAGGATTAACATTTCTATCCGCTGGCATTCTTTGTGAGGATGAGCTGCTTTAAGTAGAACGGGAAACAGAAAAAAAATGTTAGGAAGCATCAAGAGCAGACAAATTGTTGTCTGTAAGGCAAGGAATTATGCAACCAATATAATTATAATTGCTAAAACTGGAGGACATTTTGTTGAAACATGTTTTTTTGTCAAACATGACATCTACCATACATACCCCTCTTTCTTTCAACAGTTTCATGTGTAGAATTTTGATTGACAGTGAAAACTCTGCCCACCGGCACTGTGCCGGTCTGGTCTTGTGGAGCGCAGCCATTAACACAACGTCTGTAAACAAAGGTCACATGGACTCACAAAGTCACTCATTTATTGGACAGAGGTTTGTTAACCTGTCATCCTGCTTGCTTTGACATTTTCGCAGTGAGGGCGAGTCGGACTCAATCTGATTCCATTTCTTGTAACTCAAGCTAAGCATGATTGACTTACAAGCACAGTTCCTCAGGATGTTTAAAGCAGCTAAGAACACAGAGGGAAATAGATGGAAATCAGCAGCAGTCCAGATTTTAGTTTACACTCAGTTGACTGTGCTAATTTAAGCTTTCCAAGCATGAAGAATTGCTTGCTCCCTGATGTCAGCATTACTTTCCTTTTACACCAAAAACCTTGTCTTTCGTATCACTTAGGCTTTATCTGATACGAAACGTGATCAGAATTGGCAGCGCTATTTTGAGTCCTTATTGGCCCAAATGAACAGTGCAAAAGGGATAAAGGCATGAGAATTTGATTAAAACTCAAACATCGTGTAATAGTTAATGTGATCCTGAGGCAGTGGAGCAGAAGTTGAAAGTTTTCAATCAACCTAAAAACACTTTCCCATAATCTGAATTTGTACAATGCCCATATATGTGTGGAAAGGGAAGCCAGATTGTTACTCCTTTCTGTATACAGAAAGTTTGCCAGCTGCTTCTCAACCGTTGGGCAGTGGCCCAAAGTACAGTAATAAAGATGCTCAGTTTAACAACTTGTACTTCCTCTTCTTTGTTATTCCAAATAAATTGCTGCTGTTGCTTGCATAAACATTCAATAAATTGTGTTGTGTGCAGTGGCAGACTTTGCCTCAGAAAGTGAAACCCTCTTCTTGGTGTTTTGATCAACTTTCAAAACTGAGTATTAATATCAATATTGAGTTTTCGATCATTAATAAAGTGGCAAAATGGATAGGATGGAGAAGTATTTCTATTTGAGTAACTGGGTTGTTTTGTAAACAGAAAGTTGGAACATGACTAATGGGAGTTTTAGAATTTGTAGTCTTGAACCCATTTCTCTGGCCGGCCTTTTCAGCTGCCTCCTCAGATAACCCCAACAGAGGATGGCTGACATTCAACCATCCATCTTCCCTCTGTAAATCTGCAGTCCTCCTCCCAATCTATAAAGAAGGCAGAAAACGTAGATCATTGTGCAAAATGTGAACATAAAGTCTAAAGTTAAACTTTTCAGTTCTTAGTTTTGTGATGAATGTGCAGGCCACTCTTTTGTGGACAGTTTCCCAGTATTTATGTCCAAACTCAAGACCCATGTATTCAGCGCTCCCTGTAATTCATTTCAGCTCCCACCTCACCAACTATTATTTTCTCTTTTTTGCTGCAGGTGCTCATTACCTGCTTCGCTGGTGCTCAGCCCAGGTGTAACCAAATGCTATCAAACCCAGGTGATTGTGTGCACACAGGTAAGAACATATGCACACATGTTCATACATGCAAACTCTTGGTTTTACATTTCTTGCTACTATGTGTTTTAGAGAGAAAATAAAGGAAACAGGGAATACAAAGAGGCATCTAATTTTGACGTCAAAGGAAACTGTTATGTAGCTCACACTGAAACTTTTGCAATCAAAGCAAAGTGCTTAAAAATTAATATTCTAAGCTAATCTTTGCTTCATAAGTTGTATAACACTCCCTGAAGTTCCTTAAAGTAACCTTGGCCTGCTGCCTGGGTCTGTGATTATACCACTAATTGTGAGAGCAACTGCTGAATTCAGTTTAGCCAAAGAGGACACAGTCATTAAAGAAGCATTAGGTCAACTTTGACTTCTTCTGGCAGCCATTATTGCAACAACAGCAACTCTTTTCTGTAGTATTTTAGGAACAGCAGCCTGTAATTGACATAAACATTTTACATTTTTACATCACGACAAGTAAGCCACGTGTTAGGCCTGAGCTGAGTCCGTCATATGTGGGTTCTGATCCATATATGGAAGTCACGCCAAGCCCTAGTCGTGATCATGGTAGGAGCTGGGGAAGCTCCAACATGCCAAATGGCGCATGTCAAACAGCATTACATTTAGCAGCTATGTTGGAAGAAAATCTAATTAAAGAAGACAAACAATTAGAAACTCCAAATAAGTAGGGGAGTTCTTCTTCCAAAACAGAGTATACAACAATGGTGTTTGAAAATCAAGTTTTTAACCAGCTGCCAAGGTCATCACTGATTCCTGGAATTAATCAACAAACCTATCAAACCCCCACATATATACGGTCTGTACTGCTTGCTGTGGGGGGGGCTTCAATCTTGCTAATATCCAGGGGTTAAAGTGGGATTTGGGCAGTGAGGTGTATAATTATCCCAAGAAAATGTGATGATATTACAGAGCATCATCACAATTTATTTATGAACTTTTATTAAAACACAACTTTGTCTACACACAGTTAAAGCAAACTGTTACGCAGTGGGTTTACACAGATGTATCGATTAAAATAGAAGCGTATCTGTTGAGATTCACATGAGACAGATGACTAAAGAACCTACCAGAAACACCTTCTGTTTAGACAAGCCATAACACTGCCAGTCACATGTGAAAATCATCAACTAAAGTCGCTTTATCCTCCTCAGAAAAATGAGCGAGCTTTTTGGTTTGGTTTTAACATTGTTGTTCCTGGCTGGTACTACTTTGGTTTTCCTCTTTTTCTGCAGTACTTTAGTATGCTCATCCATCTGTTCTCTCCTCCAGCCAATTTACAGCTTTCCTTACCCCTCACCCCTTTCCACTCTCTCAATCCACTCCATCCTCCATCACTGCCATACTCTCTGCCCCTTCCTTTTTTTTCTCTCCATTTTTTCAGTCTCCTATGAATTTCTGGCCTCCCTTAGACCATCGCTCTTTCCCGCCCACGCACTTTCTTAAATGTCTCCTCCGGTTTTCTGACTTGTTTTGCCCTCTTATTCTTTCTTTTGCAGTTTTTCCTTTCTCTTCCCCTGTCTGTGTCTCTTGCCCTCTCCCTCCATCACTTTTCAAGTGTAAATGTATCCAACAGGACTCCTTGGCTAATGAAGTGGTGGGGACATGAGGAAAAAAGATGGAGCAATAGTTACAGAAATGGAAAGACCAAGGCCAGTTTGAGGTTGAGAAAAGGGCAAAGGGAAAACCTGGAGAGGGAGCAGTAGATGTGTATCTGTGTGCTGTGAGTCCATACAGATGTGTACAGATGAGCAACAAAGAAATACAAAGACTTCTAATTTTACATCAAAGGAAGGATGTAGCTGTTAATGGAAGTTGGCTTCTGAGGCCTCTTATTTTAAAGTGACATTGCATGATAGTTTTAGTTTATTGTAAGGGTGTCCTTTTTGGACATCAACAAAAACAAAAGTGCCTCTTGTTTCTTGGCACAAAAAAAGGAGGGGAACCATTGAATGTAGAAAAGCGGTAATATTGAATCTGCTCAATATGTGCATAAATGCAGGCACATGAAGAACACAAAGAATTGGACTGGCAGCTACTCTGGATTGCAATGCATTTCAAGCTTGGCGCTCTTCCTCAGCCTGCATCTCGTTCATGCTGACCTGTCTCTCGAAAAAGGGAAAAAACTGGAAGTGATATCATACATACGTCTTAACAAATGTGTTGACCCTCTTACATAGTGACATTAAGCACAATTAACATCATTCATAAGGACCGAAAAATCCGGAGATAGCCCACTGAATAATCCAAAAATGAGAAATTATTGTTAAAGGTAGGGTATGCAGTTCTAGAGAAATCCAATACCATGACAAATACCATGATATAGAGCGAACAACAGCTGGTTAGCAGCTGTAATGCTAACATGCAGAGAGGACGAGACGGTTTCCCAGAGCAGCACAGCAGCTCCAGACAGCGATACTAACAACTCACCTGCTGCTGTAGCTAACATCACAACAGCAGCACACCTTGGCAAACTAGAAAGTTAGCTGAATGTCCGTGGGCAGGTCATTTAACGCTACCTGACAAACAAATCATGGATTAAAAGGTGTTGTGTGGCTTGGTCAGAGTTTATTGTTTAGTGTACAAACACCAGAGCATATTTTCAGCGCACACACTGGACGGACAGCCAGTGGACCGTGAGGAGATATCCTCTGAATTTGACAAAAAGAGGATTGTTTTGGATTACAATTGCTTACCCTACCTTTTTAAAGAACCAGCTAAAGTGGAAGCTGATCATGGTACAATATGCAACCTACTAAAGTGTGATGTGGAAACCTGAACCTCCAGTGCACATACACTGAGAATGGACAGGAGTATTAGGATACAACTTGCACCCAGCAGTTAAACCTTTGAAATTAACCATATCTGTATATTCATAATATGTTCGATTTTTCAATGAGGGAGAAGGAGTAGATTACATTACCTTAATTAATTAAAATAATATTTGTTATGTTTTTGATATATCTTGCTAACAAGCAGACTAACAGGACCACAATAATGAGGACGTGATACGTGGTTTTGGGAAAAGCTGAGAGATACATGTGTAAATAAAATGGCCACCACCCCCATGAGCACAAAGTGCCAAACTGACACCCAAATCCGTTTGTGCTGTGGTCAGTGGTGCATCAGTGCAGCACAGTTCTAACAGAGTGAGAGGGATGGATGGACACAGAGGAGGGATGGAAGACGGGGAAAGATGACGGAGTATCTGATGTGTAGCTTGGGGAGTCACAGCAAACGAGGGAAGGAAGTGAGGAGATGTGATGGGGGCCGACGCTTTCCAAATGTTCGGGGAAATGGAAAAAGGGATTGAGAGAGATGGGGCAAAGACTGACGACAACGTGAAGGAAGAGACGAGATGGGCAATCAAAAAGCTGACAGACCCTGGCACATAATAAAACCAGCCCGAAAGTAAAGACTGGGCTGAGGGAGGTAAGAGTGAGGTGGTGTGTAGAAGTAAAACCTTTCAAAAGAGAAAGTAGGGGAGCATCGTTTAAAATGAAACAACTGTGATTCAAATGAGACAAAGAAATGAAATGAGTTTAATCAATTAGCATTTTATTTGAACCTCCAGTGTCTCCGCGAGTTATAGCATAAATAGATTTTGCAATGCACTTTTTAGCAGTGTACCACAGCAGCCTGTGCAAACTTATAAAGAAAGAACAGAGTTTGTTGCCAAAACTCATTTTCATAAAGATAATTACAGGCAAATAAAGTAGCTGTGAAGATTTATAGCTGCCTTTTTTACAATTCAGCTTCTACTTTGTTTTATTAATTATATGCCGCCCAATTATAAGCCAACTTGTGCAAATTGACTTTTACCACAAAATGGTTTTAGCCAGTTTTAACATTGAAGCATTAAGTACTTTGCTTCCAATTACTAAATTTGCTCTTGAAGACTATAAAAGCTACTAAAATAAAATTTTCATCAGTTTAACATACAGTAGCTTTAATTTTGTAACTGCCCATTAGAGATACTGTCCAGGAAGAACTCACAAGTTCAACTCCTGCAATAGACAACAATGTGCAGAAGTGCCCTTGATCAGAAACAAACAATCAAAGAAACATAAGGAAAATTAATCAAACCACGAGGAAAAATAATCAAACTTCTGTTCATGGTTAATGTAAGATACTCACGGCAAGATTATACACTTGCAGTTCTATGTAGTAAGCGCATTAGGATAATATCGGTTTACCAGCTGCTACAACATGTTGATAAAAAGACTACAGTGTAACACGGCAGCTGGAGATGGATGAAGGAAAAAGAGAAAAGGAGTCCCGAGAAGATAACAAGGGGGCGGACTGTCTGTCCTGTCCTCTCTCTCATCGTTGGGGGAAATGTATACAGTCTATAGTGTGTAACGTCTGAACCAAACGGAGGAGAGAAGGGAGGGTAGATGGAGATTAGACAGGGGAAGATGAAGGGGATGCACGGTGTGAGGGGAGAGACAGTTGAGAAAAGTCAAGAAAGAGCAGCGCCGTGAAAGATTTGTGGCCGCAATGAGGCGTGAAGCCACGGTAAAGGACAAGGGAGGGAGAGAGAGAGGTAGAGAGAGGCTGAGGATGAAAGAGCCACAGATAGAGAACGAATGTGAGGGACACAGAGAGTGAGGCGGAGGGGATAAAGGGATGAGAAGAGAACGGAGGAGCGAGTAGCGAGGGGGGATTGAGAAGAGTGTGTGAAGTCAAAAGCTGCTGAAGTGTTGCAAAGTTACATAACGCAACCCTACTCCTCTCCTAACAGGGGGATTGTAGAAGATGCAATACATTTGGCATATCAACTGTTTTCCCCTACCGCTGGGAGGAATATAAAATATTTGTTGCACATGAATACTCGGAGATCGGATTTCTGCAGCGAAACACCACTTTTGCTGCTCGAAAAAATGGAAAATTAAGAAACGTCTTCCTGTAAAGCAAAGAAAATTACAGATTTCTATCAGATAGATTTTTAAAGTTGGATGCCTTAAACCTGCATACTTCTAAAGACCAGCAGGGGGCGACTCCACTGGTTGCAAAAAGAAGTCCGATTTGTGAAGAAGTCTGTGACCGTACTTCTCACGTGATTTATTACCTCAGTACATGGTTTCCTAATACATTTACGGTCTCAATTGCTAGTTTCAAGTCTTCTTCAATGCAGCATGATGTTCATTTTGTAAATTATGGTTTCATTTAGACTAAAATAGACGATAAAGCATAAAGATTCTTTAGGGTGGGGCTACCTTTTGACTGACAATTCGCTACCATGGCGACCTGTCAATCATGAGCCAAAGCTATCCACTGCACTGTGTACATTTAGCTAGCCGTGAACTTGTTTTTGGGTGCTGTCGGTGTTTTAGTCCAAGATGGACGACGGCCAAAATGAGGCTTCAGAACGGTAGTCCACAAACCAGTGGTTGACGTCACGGTGACTACTTCCGCTTCTTTTACACAGTCTATGACAATAACCAAATAATCCCAATAAAACCACAACACATCGGAGTGTTAAAGAGGAAACACCAACTCAGACAGAATCACTCATTTGGTTAGTGGCGTCCGTCAGAGGAATGTTTTATTAAAGCTTATATCTTTTCAATCATATACTGTAAACCTACGCTCGAGACACAGCTCGAGATATTGAAGCTAAAACGTTATTAAGAATTATATTAATTATGGTAACAATGTGTCCTCGACTGTGCAGAAGATCGTCAGCACCTGGGCACAGGAGATTGTGCTTATTACTTTCACTTGTTTGGGATTTGGTTTTGGACTGACATTTGAGAAATGCTTAGAGACCAGCAGTTGCTTTGACATTCTCTTAAATGTAAAATGTTAAGCGATTTTGTCAGTCAGTAATAGTGTGATTAAAGTCTTCCACCCTCCTTGTTTTTTTTTTGTGTGTGTTTTTTTTTGCCTTATTACTGGACTGGACTTCATATGTACAGACTGTGCTCAATTGACCACCCCCAATCTCCCCTTGCACCTGGTACTGCTCGGTTATACAGTACCAGAAGGTGGAACACTGGCGTGATTAATAACATTATGACTGCATCCCATTTTGCCTTCGCCTTTATAAGTCTTATTTCACAGAAGACATTTTAACATGTCACATTAGGAAAAGCACAGGTGGATAAAGCCCAGATGTAGATAATAAATAGCTGCTTCATTTTCAGAGTCCTGGTATTGTGCGTGCTGGCTTACTGTCACACTGTTGTGGCTTACTGGGACAGCTGAATAGAATGGCGCCATCTTTAATGTTATTAGTAACGGCTGTGCTTTTTCCTACTACGAAAAGTCAAAATGTCTGCTGTGAAAATGGCCTATTGTGCATAATTTCCCACTCCTATGGCGCTCTGAGCCATCGTTAATTTTATTAGTTCGACCTGAAAAAAATATTTATTTGCATGTCCTCATGAAATAGGTGGTGCTGAAGGCTTGATGACATATTGACTACTTGCAGGCCATGCCGTGGCTAACGTTGGCTGTTGCTAGTTTCATTTGTGGCAAAATCGATACAAAGAGGAATTGATGTTGGTTATCATTCAGCATAGCAGGGTTATATAAAAATGGATCGTGCGGCACAGCCTCCCTCACAGCTTCTTCCTGTTCTATCACGTCCTTTAATGGTCAAGATAGTTTGCAGTCGGTCAGTGGTGTAAACTCCTGTATTGAGGTTCAGTAAAGATGAACTCTGTGTGAAGTTACTACTCCATTGAACATGGTATTTCCATTTAAATACATTGATTTCAGTCCAGTATTGCTGGTACTAATGCTGGTGTCACAGAGTCCTTCAGGTTGGACAGCTTATCGAGTTTATCTTTCTTATTGATTTTGGTGTTGCTGCATCAGTCCAATTTTATCCTAAGCAGATCAAATCAAGCAACATTACTGATCTGTATGTGGGTGTGGAGGGTCTTCTGCAGTTACAATCACTCGTCTGCAAAAACAATGAAGCCTTGACATGAATGGTAACATTTCATCATCTGAAAATAACAACACTTCCATTTATAAAACTAAAAGCAGCTTGAGAACTGATTTTGAATTAAATCATGATTCCAACAATCGAAATGAAATAGCACAATTCCCACTGATCGCACCCGTACACACTGTAGTCACTCCACTTGAATAAATACCTAATCAGATCCTGAGATGCAATAAAAACAATATACCAAACACTGAGTGAGTATTTTATGTGACAGCTGTCCAGTTAAGGGCATTAGAATTAATTGGATGTAATGTTTGGATGTCTGTCTGATTATCTTGTAAGCAAAGATTATGTTTCTCAAATGGCCTGCTTACAATTCAGCATAATGGACTTATAGTATGCAGGCTGTTTGTGTGTGTGTATGTGAGGGGGGGTTGGGGGTGTTCATAGCAAAGCAGAAAAGACAGTTGTGTATGCCACCATGCCTGAGCAGACATTTACTAGATTGGTGGAAAGTGGCCTTTGTGATGTGTCAACGTGTGACTGCGTTCTGCAAGTGAAACATTGCAAGAAAGCCGCTGCTGTGAAATCTGTCTCTGTGGGGGGTTCTACAAGTTTCTCTTCTTCCTCTTCTTCCCTCTTCTAAATTGCCCCCCGCGTGCATACATATTGCACTCTCCCACATACAATATGGTTGCATTATGTCTTCCTCATATCTATGTATGTATTCATCTCATGACAGTGGTGCATAATATTCATCGCATACGCTGCTCTTATTTGTGATGCGGTTGCCACTGTGAGCTTTTGTCATTCCGGTTATCTCTTCTATATGAGTTGTTCATCTGGAGAGGATTTGAGGCAGGAAATGCCCGCCCCCTCTTCTCTATAAGGGCCTCTGTGCCTCTATGTAGCTCATTTACGAATTGAACCCATAGACTATTTATAAAATGATGGCTGCTCTTCCCTAATGGCATGCGTCAACAAATGTCAGATATTGTTATCTTTGTGCAATATACAAAAAAAACAATACTATTTATCCTAGACAAAGGAAAGGTCCATCCTTGATGCTGTTACACAGATATCATATTATAATGCTTAACGCATGCCATAAGAGAAGACCACAGGGATAAAAAAAATGAGGGTCCCATGACTGAGAAGGTGACAGAAGCCTCTGATCTGCAACATTAGTAAGCAATCACAGGGTTGAAAGCAAGAAAATGCTTTGAATATGAAGTAGCTCCCAGGGAAGGTTATATCAATGTAAAACTCCGGTGAGCATGGTAGTAATTTCCTGTTATGAGATTTTATTACGAAAATGATTGTTTAGGCATTAGAATTTACAAGAAGGAATACCATAAGGTGAACTCCACATATGTGCTTATACACTTGTATGTAACTATATGAAGGCAGTCAAAGTGATTCTTACATGTGAATCTCAAAATCTGATCATGTAGACAACAGCAATACAACACCTGGCTGTCACTGTTGGGTGTAACATTAAGTTTGTTTTCGGAGGGAGTTGGCCACCAGTCTGGATTTTACACATTAGGAATCACAAATGTGACTTTAGAATCACAAAAACCAAACAGTAATGGGCAGTTGTTTTCCCACTGATTCACATCATTCACTACATACACTACGTGTAAGTCTAGAGACGTTTAGTCTTGCTTTGGCCATGTGACCACTTACATTAATGCATTTAGTTTTTTATTGGTCTTTTAACATCTTGGCAAGGGGACTACAGATGAAAAATAGCCTCTGGGCTAATTCTGGCTTTTTTACTCATGTTTGATTCATGTGTTTTATGAAATTTCATTGTCCCCTTTATAAATAAACTAATCTAATATCTGACTCTGGAGTATCTCCCAGCCATGACTTATTTTGCGAAGACGTTTTAAAATGTACTTTCTTTGTACTCAGCTTAGTTAGATGGTTTAGGTTAACCTGTCTAAATTTGTGGTTAAAGATTAAACAAAACAATCTTTATAACAATCATGGTGCCACAAAGTCTGGTCACTGCCCTTGTGTTAGAACAAGTGACAAGCAATCAGTTTGAGTATCAACAAGAATGTTGATATGCTGAATGACATTTTTAATGTTCAATGACAAGGTTTTCTAACATTCATTGTCAACATTGTCAAGTGTCCCGCTCATCCAAAAGGCTTATTCAGTTCAAGAACGCCTCCTCAGTTTAGGTTCTTCGGTTAGAAAGAACTTTGGATGAGAGGCCAAACATCTTAAAGCCAGTTCAGTTGCCCTTGCCTAGCACTTATTGATATGCATGACTGTACACACATCTTACTGTGCATTGAAATGTCATCCAGTTCGGTTTCTTTCCTTTTACAGTCAACATAAATTGAGCTGTAAAACACGAGAATGCACCAAGCCAGTTTGAATACAGAAGTCAGTCAGTGCAGTTTTTTCAGGTAGCTAAGTCTGTGCAGTTTATTTCCTACGTTAGCCATTTATTTCACTCGTTCGTCATTTGTGTTTTCTGTGTCCTTCCTTGTGTTTGGAAGTGTTTTGACAAGATTTAGCTGTCTAGCATTCATGACTTCTTTTGTTTTGAGGCGAGATGTTTTATTTAGCCCAAAGGGGTTTTTACATGTTATCGTTGTTTAATCCGTTTTATAAAAAGGTAAATATACTTAAGGCTAAACTCAAAGGATTTGGAGCATTAACGGTGACAGCACCAGAGCAGGGGCATTGTGGGAGAGATACGACAGTAATATAGTCAGCAAAATGAGAAATAGCTTAATAAAAAGCAAGGAGAGAGAGAGAAGGAAACTTGGCAGGTACTGCAGTCTATGCATCAGTAACTAGAGGGGAATGCAGTGTTATTGATTAGCCCACTACAATATCAATCAACCACGCTGCTAATTTACTAATGACACATTTACTATTGGATAACAGTATGAAGGGAGGGTACTGCTGCTTCGCTCTCACTGGAGAACCCCCTGTCAGTTAAAGCAACATTTTTGATGACGCACTGGACATATACAGAAAGGCTTTGGCATCATTTGCACATACCTTGTCAAAATGTTTCAGTGATCTACTACTGCTATCACTGACTGAGACTCTGGATTGAAAACTCTTTCCCTCCTCTGTTGCTCTTCCTGAGGTTCATTTTTTTTGGGTAGTTTTTCCTTATTCAAATTGAGGGTCTAAGGACAGAGGGTGTCGTATGTTACAGATTGTGAAGCCCTTTGAGGCAAATGTGATTTGTGATATTGGGCTGTATAAATAAAATTGAATTGAATTGAAGTTGAAAAAGATCAGTCACGTGAATTAAACATCGCTTTCAGAAACAAAACGCATCTAAAGCATTTCTGGAAATAGTTTTCTCCCATCAGGCTCTTCACCTAGATATAAGCTGAACATAATCAAAACATATTAAACAAACAAATACAATACTATATATTCAATCTGTGACTGCTGAGGGTTTAATAGTGTTGGGACAGTGATGGCATATCCAGGCACTCTTGCTACGTTGGTTCATATAGGCACAGTGTGCTATGCACAACTGGAAAACAAGGCATAGGCTGTGGTGATTAATCATTTTCTCTCAGCCAGTCACTTGTGACAAGCAGTTAAAGAGCCTTTTTTTTTTTTTTGTGCCAAAATACCAACACCCTGTCTTAAGCTATTTCATGTGCATGGGACTCTCATCTCTTTGCACCTATTCTCCTCAAAAAAACATGTAGCAGCACTGCTTTTGCCGCTGCAAAGGCAGAGGTCAACATGTCAAAACGTTTGGATTCTGAGGCTTCTACCGTGCTCCAATACAGTCAGTTTACACTTGACCTTAGGTGTCACACTGGAATGTAGACCACAACACAGGACCATGGTGAATTACAATACGTCAAACTGGGCCTTGAACACAGGCTGTGTTAGAAAGTGACACTAATGTGTGCTGTCCCAAGACTCACAGATGTCCACACATGCATTTGGGGCGGCTGTGGCTGGGTGGCAGAACGGTTGCCTGACAATCGGAAGGTCAGCGGTCCAATCCCCCCAGCCATGCATCGAAGTATCCTTGAGCAAGATACTGAACCCCAAAAAATGCTCCCGATGCTGCGCCTTCGGTTTGTGAATGTTCTCATATGTAAGTCGCTTTGGATAAAAGCGTCTGCTAAATGCCTAAATGTGAATGTAAATGTAATTTGTGGTATTTTTATTATAGATGGACTATAGATTGACATATTGACAATGGTGAGATTTTTCATTGGATGGGTTAACCATTTTGGGTTGCGATAATCACAGGGGCCTCCATGAACACAATGGTGTGGGGCCCATTTGTCCATGTTTGATCTAGGGCGAGAAGAAATATCTCACACTAGAATGAAAATTAAAATAAATTCCCTCTTAATACACAATGCCAGCACTGACACAACCACAACCAAATGGATGGGCAAAGCACATTTCAAGGTCAGGAAAATACCAACATGTCCTTTCCCTGCCTGTGCCACTCCCAAGATTGATGGTCTCTCAGTTGGGAGGCTTTTAAGAGAATGGAATAGAATCTTGTCTTGTCTTTCAACCCAGGCAACTATGCATTATACCGAGCAGCCCAGTCCTTCTAAAATATAATCTTTTTTTTTTAAATGACAGAGTTCCCAAGCCTTAACAGTCTCAAGTTGAATACATGTTGTGCTGGAAAGAGGACACCCAGGTGTCAATACAAATGACAGATTTGTGGTGTTTTCACTATCAAGAGACTAGGTGTTCTACTAGAATGTTGAATAACAGATTAATTTTGGTCACATTTTGCACTTCAGGGTTTTAAAATAGGCATTCTGTATGGTATGGTAGTCTGGTCCATAGACACGTTGACCAGTTGCCCATTTACAGTATATCCATTCTTGATTCAGGGTCAGCAGAAATGTCACAGTAGAACAGACGTTGTGACATATGTCAACAAACACAATGGGTCAATAACGAACAATAGGTACAAAAAGCCGCATGTTCTCGCCGAGGGCTTCACTTTTTATTACTGACAATATTCCATTACCACAGAATAATTTGCCATCAAACCAAATGCTTACTGATATTCAATTCAGTTGTAATGACACGCTCCAAGCGATAGCTTAGCACTCAATTACAAACAGTAGAGGAACCAAACCCCCAGTGGCTTTGTACCTTCAGGGAGGGCTGTGCTCAATACCACCCGTAATCCTGTAAATGGTTAAAAATGCCTAATCCTCGTCGTAGTAAGGCCTTTATGTGGCCGTTTAAACTTGCTGTTTGCTTAGAAAGAAACCTGAGCTGCGACATGCCTAACCGGATTAGACAGTGCGGCGTGTGCAGAACGGCATAATACTGCTGCGAGGTAATAGAGATGTTACATACAGAGGCACCACTGCACATGTTTTATGGGCATGAGTGTGTGTGTGTGTGTGTGAGAGCGTGCGTGGGTAGGAGTAATAAACTGATAGACATGTTAAATACAGAACTCCCTGGTATCAGTGGATATACTGTGTGTGTTTTCCACTGGCGACAAATTATGTCTTTTAAATGTGTTCATATTCAGCTGCGGGGATTTATGAAGTGACAGTGTGTGTGCTTATTCCCAGCATGATTTCTGCTGATGAGAAATTTATATTATGTTCCTGCCTGCGGGCATGTTCATGTGTGTGTTTGACTGTTTAAGTGGATTCCCCTTATACCGCAACTGCTGCGAAATGGGTGTATCTCGCTGTATATAAGACGTTACGTGTTTTTGTGGATGCACATGTATGCGCTTTGAAGTGTGCATGTTAATTCCATGCGTCAGACTGTGTCCGTGTATTGGTGCTTATGCCTCTGTATTTGTGTGTCTGTGTGTGCATTTCCAGCATGGTTAGTGCTTAGACTACCTGTGTGTTTTTGTCTAATTGTGTGTGTGGAGCTGAGCTGGGCTAAATGGATTCCCTCCATCTCAATAGAGCTGAATCCATGAGGTTAATGAGGGAGCAATGTTCAGATGATGCCAGAGTGTTTTAACTACATTCATCAAAGTGTAAACCAGCAATGCAGCAAAAACAAGAGCAACATGCAAATATTCAGAGTCAGAATCAGCTTTATTGCCAAGTAGATTTACACATACGAGGAATTTGCTTTGGTATTTTGATGCCTGACAATAAACAGTAGAAATATAAAGAAGAAAATTAAGCAAGTACTGCACATCAAGAATCGTAACTATAAAATTGACAATAACACATTTAAGAATATTAAAACAAAAATATTATAAGTAAATCTTAATAAAATACATAGACATACGTGTGTCTTGGTTTCTTCGTGAGAACCAATTAGAGTTTTAGACTATGAGTGAGGATATTTTTGGGAAGACTATGGCTAGGGCTGCAACAACGAATCGATAATGACCGATTATTCATTAACACCATCACCACTTATGTGTTTTATTGAAGTATACATTACAATTGGCTAAAACAGATGCGCAGGTTACTTTTCTGAACAAGAGTGCTCCCGAGTCCGTGTTTCTCACACTGTTCACGTGAATCGCAGCACAGTTGGAGTGCAACAGACCTCAGAGCAGCTCCTCCAGGTGCTCTCGGGTTCGGTACTCTGGTGCGCTCCCAGGTCCACATGACAGCTTTCACATGACCAATTTTTCATGCGAACTGTGCCCCGTTCTGAACTAAACTACCAGTGTAAATACTGCCTTTATTTTACTTTTAAAATGAGAGAAATCACTGCTTATTCTGAATTTTTAAGCTTAGGCTTAAGAGATATGAACAAGTTCTCGGAAAAAACATCTATGACCTTTGATACATGTCTAGTCTTCATGCTCTGATGGGTTCACTAATAATAAACGTACATTCGCATAAAGCATGCATATTTGTCCATACCCATGTTGACTAGAGTATTAAAAACTTGAAAAATATGAATTTAAGGTACATTTAGAACTGATAAAAATGTGCGATTAAGTTGCGATTAATTGCGAGTTAACTCATGACAATCATGCGATTAATCGCGATTAAATATTTCAAACGATTTACAGCCCTAAAAGATATACATCTTTTTGTGCACTTTATTTAAAAAAGCCTCTATATTTGGCAGATGTCAAGCATACATGTGTATGTTTTTTGTGTTATTCCACCTGTTTTTTGTTTTTTCGTCAAGTTGCCTCGTCAAGTTGCCTTTTGAGACTTTCGAGGCGGGAATGGAATAGACAATGGTTGATGTGTCCCCTCCTTTGATTGGTCACTTTCAACACCCACAGTCCCCGGAACTGTGTCGGACCCATTTTTTGGTGGCAGAAACATCAAGAAGATGTCAATGACAAAAGAGGTAAAATGATGAACAGCCACCTCTACAATGGCCTTAACACAAGTAAATCCTGCATAACCAAAATATAACAGGCTTTTTGTCTCTATGTAGTTTACATTTGCTACAGAAAAATGTAGACCCAATGTATAAGGTCATGGTCAGACCGAGCGACACTCGTCACAGCCCCGTGCTCACAGGACCGCATTTGTGCATGCTGAGCAGAAATGCTCCCTCACGACGATGCTTTTCCGCCCTTGGATACTGTTCTTTGCACTCGCCTGGTTTTTATGTGCGCAGGTTTTGAGACTAACTAAACACCATAGAGACTGTCCTCAGAAAATGAAAGCACTGATTGTTTGTTCAGACACCAAGCGAGTTCTTGTGGCCATTCGAATAATGACTGACGTTCGCTAAATACCAATGGCAGAAGTAGTGTAACATTGTGCCACAAAACCTCATGGGAGGAGGTCAAGGATGGATGAATGGGTCAACAAAGTGTGAGACTTAGGAGACTGCGTTTCACATCCAATCTCCTACCAGCTGTCAATGTTGTTTTCTTTCTCATTACCTAACTTTAAAGGGAGACTCCACCAGTCTTAAACATTCCGTTTCCACATTGCCTTCTGTGGCTCCGGAGCACTGAAGACAGTCTCCAAAGACTGAAAAAAATAGCCCTGATGATTTCATTGACAGCGTCTCAGCTTGGGCTTGGAGACTCAGTTTGTTACACAGAAAGCTTGCGTTACAAACTGGGTGTGTGGAGGTTCAAAGACATGGGTGTTTACCAGGCAGGATGGGGCTAATGAACGGCCTCCTTTGCTTTGACCATTCTTTATTTTTAATCTGTCTCTTTTGAGTTTCCAAACTAGTTAATCTAATCTGATCTAAGAATAAATCGCGGGAGTTACCCTTTAACCACGCTCTTGCATGTCATTATCAAGGGCTGTGACAACCTATTTTGTTATTTGGAGAACTTGCTATTCTTTTGAAAATTAGGACATTTTATCGGGTCTTTACTAGTTTAACAGGCTTAGCACAGGTAGGTTAAGATTATTAATGGGGAATACATTTTATCGCTGAAGGTCCTACTATACCATATACAAGAACTACTTAAAGATGTAAAGAAACCCAGGGCTGTACAGTCTTTCATTAGAGTGCATGATTGTGACGTACTGTATATGTCTCAGTGATGTGTTAGTATAGGGGCTGAAGCCTCCAGTGTTAACATGCATCTGAAGCCTGTAGGAAAGATTAGCCCCAAGAGTCTTTCTTTCTTCCTTTCTTTCTTTTTTCTTCTTCATCTCCCTCTCCTCCTCTCTTTCCTCTCTCAGAGGAAATCTTTTCTTATCCTGTAACAATGCCTTTCATTTTTGGTCAGCTGCACCACACTCCTGCCTGACTATCACTTGCTAATTACAGATCATTCCCTCTTTATATTGCAAGGGTTCACAAGAGAGGAATGAGCAGTGAGTGAGTGAGATGGCACTGTGTGTGTGTGTGAGAGAGAGAGAGAGAGAGAGAGGGAGCCAGTATAAAAATGAGTCCCATTCCCACTCTAAGCCAATCCGGTCTAATGGGCTCCCACATGGAGCCGGCATGACTCGCCCACTTTTAATGACTCCGCAACATCAAACACTGAAGCTTCCAAAAAGCAGCATATACTTTATTACTTTTTCTTCTCACGTTCTCCTCCGCCCTTGTCATTCCTCACCTTCCCCCTTATCTTCTCCCTCCATTTCTCGTGCATCACCATCTTGGATGAAAAAGATAATCAGAGTGAGGGAAAGAGAGATGAAGAAGGGGAAGGACAGAGAGACAGCGGGAAAGAGAGGTGGAGAGAGTTACAGGGCTTCATCTCGTTCGCCCCTTGCTACTTTAATATTTAATCCACACATGGAATTTCTTGTGTCATTCAGTTGCTAAATATGACTCCTAGATATCAGCTCTTGACTCATCACTATTTTATTATTTTGTCACTATGTCTCAGTCCTTGCCCCCCACCCTCCCTTCTCCCTTTTGCTTTGTCACTTGCTCTTTCCTTACCTTCCCTGACACTTTCTAGCTCTCCACTTGCTTTTACTCACGTCCTCTCTCCCTCTTTCATTCATTATGCACCTTTCCATCTACCTGTTATCTTCCTCTGCACATTTTCAATTTGGACATAAAAAACACGAAATTTGAGAAATATTTCAACGTTTGTATGCATGCCTGAGGTGGAAAAGTTGGCATATTGAAAAAGAGAAGATGTAATAAAGGCTGGGTGAAACAGATTGTTAAAATACACCTTGACATATTCCTGCTTCTCCTTTTTCTACAAAGTGGTCATGTCTTGCTGCCCAAAAAAACAAAATCAAAAGAGTAGAACTATAGAGGGGCCAGTATACTTCATCACAACTGCTTTTTGGATGGTCAAATAGCTTTTGAAAGCCACTTTTCTTTGTCATTTGCTCCCTCCTTCCATTCTCTGACACTTTCTAGTTTCCTACTTGCTTTTTCTCTCATCCTCTTTCTCTTTCACACAATAATCAATTCCATGTGATTTGACAGACTGAAATGTGACAAAATTGCTGCATTTCTGAAGCGATGATGTGCGTCGATGCCAGGGGATAGGACAGTGATCTGTGTATCCTGACACATTCACATGCATCACCCGGCAATGACATATGTATAAACGCAGCCGGTGACAAGTGTCACAGCAGCCAGTCTGTACACTGAAAACAAGGAGTTTTGACTCACATCGTTCCCCTTTATACAACATGCAGCAGCAATTAAATGCCCTTCCTGTTGCCATCCTGCTCTCTGCGTGTTCTTTCTCCATCAGTATCACTGGCCAAGCATGTTGCTCTCTCTCTCTGACACCATTCGTTGCCACTGTGTCTCCATCCTTCTCACCGCATGTTGCTTCTATGTCCTGTAATAGCCCGCTCCATCTTAATTTACTAGCTATCCAGTCCATTGGAGATCCCCACTATGTTTGGTAGTGTTTCTTCATCCTGCCACACCTGTTTCTATTTCCCCCCTTCTGTGTGCCATTATTTGCTTCTGTTTAATCCACTTTTGCATTCCTCATCTCTTTTGTCCTGGTCATATTATTACACAGATTCACACTTGCCCTGTGGCTGGATGATTGCATATCATCTTGAATCCACATTTTATTAATTGGGAGACCTTTGCCTGGGCCTTCCATCTAATACCATCAAGTATGCCCCCCAAAGGCCTGCTGAATACATCTTTCAAGACGACTCTACTAAATAAATGCAAAGTGTTTTATTGAGATTGTTGAAAGTTGAATCAAGTGGTATCAGCCTTTTTTATTCGAAGCTGTAACAGAAGAGGATTCACAATAACATTACAAAAAGATCAATAACCAAGATGGCACTGAATGAAGCCATAACAGGATCAATTTGATGAAAAGGTAATTAAAGGTCACAGTAAAATGGCAGATTAAAAGTGAACAAATTACTCAAGTGATTAATTGACGAGAACATAAACAGCATAATCGTCCATGTGTCCCCTAAATATCATTGGCTGAATGCCAACACTGTGTGCACTGTTGAGTGATGATGAACTGCTTGCCTTACTTCTCAACTTATAATTAAGTTCTACAAATTATTGGTGACTTTTATGCCCTTTTGAAATATTATTAGGTAAGCACAGCTAATGTAGCCATGTTTAGTTTTTAGCATTTCAGGTAGGTACCCATCCAGTATATTGTATTCATTAACTATACACAATAACACAGTCTGACAACTTCGTTGTGTGAAAAGAGAAAGTAGTCTGTTAGTTAATAACACATGTATGTGTGATGACTTCTGTAAATTGTACCGTTCTCGTACAGTAAATTGCTAGACTGTGACACATACCATCTAAGATGAATTAACTGTACTGCTGCTACAAGTTCTCATTTTCTTACTGTTAAGATAATGCTATTAGCATTGTTCACTAAAACTTTAACATGGATCAATGGAGCTACAGACACAGGGATGCTTTTGATGTTATGAAGAAAATTTCTGTTTTTTACAACTTGGGTCTTTTTTTGTGTAGCTTTGACTTTACTGCAATTGACTATCATTACATTTTACTCAAATTTTGCATACTACTGTTGCAGTACTACAATTTGTCAAAACGTAACCAAGAATTAGCTCTGCAAAATCTATGGTTTCATCAGACACCTTGGGTGAGAATTTGGGTTTTCTCAGGTCTATCTTAATACAATACTCACGTGCGATACTTTGAGAGAGTTCTTGGTCAATGTAATCAATCCTCCTCTCCACACTGGCTGTAAAGCGATCCTTTACGCTTTACAGCCAGTTCTTGCACTGTTAGAACTGGGTGACAAAATCGGCAAAAAAGAATGCAGTCTGAAGTTTAGCCGAAGCTAATATGAATCTTCAGCAGAATTGGTGTTATACAAATCAAGTCAATATCTTTGTTCTGGCAGTCGATTGAAGTTTTATTGCCGATGCAACTAACAGGACGTACCCTTCCACTGTCAGGGGAAACGGGGAAGTTTATATTAAAAAACACTAACTTTGAAGATACATAATCAATTTGTCTATCTCAGACAGCTGGAGCCTCATATTAGCTTTGGCTGTACATCAGAATTCATTTTTAACCAGAACTGTTGAATAAAAATAACTTTCCTTCCACTTCCCACTCTCTCAAACACTTTATTTCTTTTCTGCACTCCCTCATCTTTTGCTCTTTCTTATCATTATTTATCCAGGGAAGGATTTTGCTGAGCACATATTCTCTTTCACAGAACTCATCTGGTTTATATTCATACAGCTACACCCATTCACACCTGGGACCTGCCCAGTACAACCACAGCCTTGCTTGAGCTGATGGCTCAAGCTAAATTCTCTTCTGTTCTGCCATGAATGTTGATGACGGGTGAGAATGGAAATTTATTTTAGCCTCTATGGTATAGTCTACATTTATGCAGGTCCCCTGTTTCAACAAAACCATGTTTAGTCCCCACGGGTGCGTAACTTTGAAGAAGCCACTTGATAGTTAGAGAGAGCTTAACTTAATTTAGTTTACAAAACAAAGCCGAACAAATCGCAGAGGAATATTTGGGTCAGTGTAACAGTTGCACATCCTGTGGCTTGGGATTAGAAATACAATGTGAAAGATGAAAGACTGAACCCGGGCCGGCAGGTCCCAAAGCAGCATCCAGGATTTTTTTGATTTTTTTTTGCATAATTAAAAAGTGTTTGTTATTTTTCAAATGTATTAATTAATAAAGATAAGACACCAGAGTCCTTTGTTGCATTATTTCTTTTTGATACAGTGGCAGACTATGTTTTAGGGCTAAATCTATTTTTATTTTAGTGCTATCTTTGACTGGATTTGTATTTCTCTTTCATGCTGAGATGGCCCAGTACTGCTGAATGGATTCTGGAAACACCTGGGCACGATGTCCAGCCTCAACCCTTTTGTATCTCTGGTGTAACAATAGTCCCTCAATTTTTGCCAATGGACATTTGTGGAGTGTTTGATATGAATGAGATGGAAACACTTGTCTTTACCTCTTTTTTCCCCTGGCCAAATGGATATCTCTTACTGTTAAGGCTAAAAGGATAGCCTGCTGTCATTGTTTGTGAAAGTAAGAGCTCATGTAGACAGTGTAAGTAAGTGTAAAGATTTTTAAAACTATTAGGACAACCAAATGATCTTGAAGTGAAGCATGCAGCCAGCACTGTGAACCTTAAATTTGTATGAAACTACTTTGCAAGGGTAGTGGCTTGCCAAGTAGGATGGCTGAGGGCCCAAAGCTCATGACTTCCAATCTCATAGGCTTGACACATGGTAGACAGGCAAAGTCAAAAACTGACCAAGCGAGCTACCCCATGTGACAGGCTTGATACACCACAGGCGATGATGAACAGAGTAGATCGTAGGTCTAAGTACACCCAGAGATCTACGGTTGACCTAGAAATTTAATAAATAAGGCATCAAAGTATCAAAGAACTTGGTGTCAAAACACATACCAAGTTCAAAATGTATTTAAATAGTTTACACAAGATGGTTCACTAATATAATTTTGCCATTGCCCATATGGACATTCCATTTCACAATATTTTAGGAGATCAAGCATTTATGGCTGAAGGGGTCATGAAATTCACCTCTGCATCATTGTTTTATTTGGAATGAATAGAGGAGAGGCGGCATTGCGTTACATTTACAAAGCCCAGAACTCAATTTTCAATATTTAGCCAAGACAAAAATCTACCTCCAACCTTGAAAGGGGTACTCCAGTATTTGAATATTGCAGCTGCATAAAGTTGGGGGAAACGGATACAACAGAAAGGTCAAAATCAATTGAAAGTGATAATCAAGACCCAAAATCCAACAAGTCCTCCAAATTAAACAACATTATACATAATGTGCAACTTCCATTAAGAACAATACATAGGGGCCACAGATCAGAAAATGCTTCTGTCAGGCAGGGTGACATCACATATCTGTGCCTTCCTAAACAGTTACAAATCACTGTTGAAAAATAAATCAATTTCTACAGTATGATGAGACAACACTGTGGTTGGTTTGATTTATGTTTAGGCAGAAAAATTACTTTTTTAGATTTGGGGAAAGATCATTGTTTGAGTTAAAATGATTACTTTGCTATGGTTAGGGGACTGTCATTGTCATGGTTACATTAATTAGTTAAAGAGGTTTGGGAATGATTGCGGTCATGACTAAAATAAACCAAAGTTGACTGTCAGAAGGGAACTGGAAATTAACAGCGGTCTCCTGTGTTAAAGTCCAATGTTTTGTTGACTGACTGCATCTTTTGCTTCTAAACAGTATTTACTATGGCTGCTAGAGGGCTTTATCACTTCAGCGTAACCATATTTTTTTCTGGGCCACTTCCTGAAACAAGTGATTCAGATGTTTTTCTTGGGAGGGCTGTCTCCAAGAACCCTGGATCGTACATTTCCCATAACACAACTTTATAGTGTCTTTCGTTATACCCTTGCTGGCTGGTTAACACCCATGTCTTTCAAATTCCAAAACCGCTAGTTTGTAAAGCAAGCTTTCTGATGTAAATTTGTTGTCCAAGTTGAGCTATCCCTGATGACATCACTGTGACATAATTAGGGTTATTTTCTCAGATTTGAGAAAGCTCCTCCAGAACCACAGAAGCCATTTTACAGCTGTTTTCAGAGGCTTAGTAGTACTCTGCCAGCACCAGGGCCCATGCAGGTCTGAAATGAAAACTTTCAGATGTCAGTTTTGATATTCTCTATTGTTTCAACAAGCTTAGTCATTTTAACTAAAACAAAACCCTGTAGCACAGCAGCGAGCATGCAAATGATCCCATATCGATTATTACACAGCTTTATTGTGGTACTTGTACTAAGCATTATGCACAGTGGATGCTTGCAGTTTCCCCGTTTGTAATTTGCACCTACCTTTGTGTGTGTTTATGAATGTGTATGTGTCCATTAATCTAGGTTGATACCAACAGAGAAGTTGCTGGGAGGTGCAGGATGCATCCATAAAGCAAACCCGAGTCTCATTAGGGTGACAGCACAGAGACAACATTACTCACACCTCGCTCAACCTCTGTCTGTCTTTCTCTGACTGTCTTCCATCTCATTTCCTTCTTTATCCTCTGTTTCCGTCAGCTTTTCTTCACACATCCTTACTGTCAGACATCATCCTCTCTGTCTTTTCCTCCCCTCTCACTTTCTCACTTACCCTGTCACCATGTTTGACTTTCCTCATTTTCTTTTGATCACTTTCTCCTCCCCACATGCTGCAGTTTCTGTCACAGCCTGCCCCTCCCTCTCTGTCATCTCGCTTTAGGCGCATGGCACTGAGATGGCATTACTCAAACCCCTCTGTCAGCCGACTCTACCTCTCTCCTCGTTTCCTTTATGTCGCTCAATCTCATTCCGCTCTCTATTTTCTGCACCGGCTCATTATAGTTATTTACACCTCTTGTCTGTTGCTACCTGGCTCTCTATTTCTCTCTCTGTCCCCATTTTTGCCCCCATTTATCGCCATCCCATTGCTGTAGCCAGAACTCTATGTATGACGTCATCTTTATTAACAGTCCTCCTTCCTTTATCCTATCCATCCATTAGGATAGAGGTTTTGATCCTTCAATAACTCCTGGAGAATGTCACATTCTTTGATCAAATATATGTCAGCAAAATCTTTTGTCATGCGGGATTTTGAGAGGTCACTTTGTGGCTGATACACCTGTGTTCTTATGTCCCTCACCAGGAATCACCTTTCACTTCGGAGGTGTGCTTTAAAAAGGAGCCTTTTACACATATTATACAGATCTCCTACTCAGGTCATTGTAAGTTAAGAGAGTGTTGCTGATGAACAACTGAACACAGAGGTAATAGCCAAACTTTGAAAATACCGAATCAGACCCAAATTAAGTTAAAAAATATACAGTAAGTCAAAAATTTAATTTCTTGATCAGTATAGTTTTATGAAGTGATAAGCTACAGCTGTCGTAATCAACATGTTAGTAGTCATTGAGAAAATCTGATTGAAGGTAAAACTTAAAGATGAGATGGCATCTATACAGTAAATATGTAGATATATAAGCATATAGGGTATAATAGAGAATGTTGATTAGACTATAGAATAACAGTTATAAAAAGTACAGATGGTGCAGTGTGAATGTACTGAGGTTGAATGTACATACAGATAGTACATGGTTAATAGCCCATTGTAATTACATTTAAAGGGTACAGCAGTGTAACAGCGGCCCAATGTTGTTAAAGAGCAGAATAGTGGCAGCCTCAGTGTTAAGAATCCTTATGGCCCAAGGCTCATCTTGAGCCTCTCAGTACCGGGCCTTATGACTTTGTCCATATGACTTATGGCAGTCATTTGCCTGACTGCAGCAGTTGGCTGTTGCTGGGGCGCTTATATAACTCTTGGTTCTGCACTGCCTGGTGTTGATGTCCTGCAGGTTGGGTAATGTGCCTCTGGTGATGCATTTGTCGCTAAATAATGCAAATGTAAAAGGTCCGTTGAACGGGGGTCGCAATCCTGAATAGCCTAAGATGCCTGAGATGAATGATAGCTCTTTGTGCCTCGTTAAGCAAGATGTTGGTTTGTAAGATCCAGATCAGGTCCTCAGTGATGTGGCACCTGAAGGCATCTGAGGTAGCTCACTCTCAAAGACCCCATCAAGCCTTTGGGGTTCTTTTTTTTTTTTGCTTTCTTGTGGAATATATCACTTGTTTTGCTGGTGTTAACAATGATGTTGCTAGCCTGCCATCCTTATATTAGGTTGAGTCTTGGCAATGCAGAAATCATTATGCTTCATCTCAGTTATGATGCCTAGTTATCCACTTAGATCATTATGATTGCTTGAAACTGTGTTAAGATTACATTTGTATACACTCCACACCACTGCATAGTCTGTGAGTTGGATTTTCTCTCTGATTTCCAGGATGGAGGAATCTGTAAATCAGCCCAATAATACTCTAGTGTGCCAGCCATAAGAGGCAGTTCTTTGGTATACAGCGAACATGAGAATACCATGTGCACACATGCAAAAACACATAATTACTCACACAGAGACTTACAGGTGAACATGTACAACATGTATATAATGAACACTGTTTGGCTAGAGGATACTTAATTAATACAAGTTCTCCTCTTGTCTTCCTGCATTTTCTTAGTATCTAATGGAGCCTGTTTCAATCCGCACCTCAGTCTGCTTGTTAGAATTAGGACAATCTGGATCCATCAACTCGTACGTGCCCTTCTTTGGATTTTCTCTGCTACCTATCTTCTCCCTTCCCTCGAAGTTATCTCGCTCCACTGGTTAAGCTTTGATCATGGTGGTGAATAAATTGCACCTCTCTCTGTGCCTAAAACCATCTTTAATAGCCTTGAATTGCTGCTGCTCGAGTAGAAAACAATACAGTGCTGCCTATCGCGTTTGCTAACAACGCATGGCTGGGTTTCAGTGCTTCAGCGGGCGAGGACTAGGCAAAAATCACAGGGGATCGTTTAACATGCCTAAGCAAATAACAGCACCGAGTCTGACCGATTTCGTTTGGTCCAATGCAGTTACAAATCTGATCTGAGAAAACTTTTACACAGATGAAGGGAGAGCTTGGAGCATACCGTCTTTTCTATCTGGGGGAGGGGCACCTGTGGCTCCACACTACCAGCTAACACTGAACTACCTTTCAGGGACATTTCCTGGACAGAATCACTTTGTGTTGTGAAAGAGATCAAAAACTGTGTGTTTGTTTGAGTGTGAGATTAAAATAAATCATAATCATCCCAGTGGAGAAAATTAAGTTTCAGGACTTGACTGTGAGATGGAGAAATGACACTATTAAATATTTTAAATATGTTATACAAGTGGCTTGAATGAAAGGATGAACAGACACAAACTGAGCTATTAAGATTCTTTGGAAAACAGCAACAGTGAAATTAGTAGAATTAGTAGAAAGAAACAAGTTAATATGAGATTATTTTATAAACTATGCTGTTCACATTTTTCCTATTTGAACAGTGTGGGTCTACATGATTACATGACAGAAAGCTGCAGGTGAATGTAGGCTGTTGTCTTCTGAAGCATTAAGTTGTTAAGTTTCTCATTTACCTCCATGCCTCCTCTGCTGCCATCTCTTCTCCTTTCTCCTTTTCTTTTGCCTGATTACAGCAAAGTGAGTAGGGAGTATAAGGAGTAGCATTTGGTTAATATAAGAAACGTCCATAGAAATATAGCTATGGAACCAGCTGCTAATTTTCACTTTTTCAGCTCACCCTCTTTTTTGGTTTTCCAAAAAAAAAGAAGCCCATATCACTGTTCCTTTTCCTGTTTATTGTTATGACGTCAAACACAGGTGCAAATGGGCCATGGCTGGACCGGATACTGGTTTTGTCGAGACTGCGAATTTAGCGCAAGAGTTTGAGAGACAGCTGGTAGGTAGCGTCAGCTGTTCACTTCTATTAGTAGAGTGTAAACCGTCACTTCGCTGTTCCACTTTTAAATAGCACATAAATACCCTTTATGTAACCTTATGTAAGCTGGAAATTAATGATGATTGGTGCCACATGTTATGCACATTAGGCTATTAAAAGCATAAAAATAGTCTAAATCAATACATTACTGGGAGGGACCATTTGATACTTTATGAATACTGGGAGTATTCAGTGTATTGTGGGGCAGCTGTGGCTTGGTGGCAGAGCGGTAGTCCACCAATCGCGAGGTCGTGGGTTCGATCCCAGCTTCGCCCAGCCATGTGTGGGAGTATCCTTGAGCAAGATACTGAACCCCCAAAATTGCTCCCAAAGATGCACCTGCGGTGTGTAAGTCGCTTTGGGTAAAAGCGTCTGATAAATGTCTAAATGTATTGTGATTAAGTACAAGTACAAATATATAACAGTGCCTATTGCCACTTTTTACCCTGGTCACCACACATACAGTATACAGAAACTACTTGCACAGCCTACAGTTGTGCATGTGTGCGTGTGCCACATCAAAGCTTGCCACGCTGCTACTGCAAGTCACGACCATCACCCCTCACCATCTGCTGTCCCACCTCTCAGACACCAGCCAGACTACCAGTCTGTCAGTCTGACTGAATATAAAGGGCGATCAAGTCTTTAACACCAGGGCTCCTAGGCTGTGGAACCACTTGCCAATGCACAGCCTGGCTAATTGTAAAATAACTTCTTGAAACTATCTGTTAGGGACTTGTCTATATAGAACCATATATTAACTATCCTAGCTGCTTTGTGCAACTGGCCTATTGACAGCTTTGTTATTGTGGTGGCATGTGTCCAGCGAAGAGCAGTCCAAAGGAGAAAATGCAGTTAGTAACAGCAAGCAATTAGAAGTCAACACCAAGAAAGAAATCAGAGATGTGATCAGGGCATGATTTTTATTTTCTTAGCATGTTGGAGAACAAGTGCTCTCTTATGAACGTTATCAAAACAACACCATGTTTGATGGGAGTTCTGTCGTAGATAGGCCTACCTACGGGGATGTTAGGATTAAAAATGTAAATGTACCCCTATTGAAAAGGGGCCCATCTGTGTCATTCATCCCAATTCTCTACATTTTAGTTCCACCTTTTGTTTGGGACATCCACCATCTCTGCAGTCGGAATCATTTCCATGTCATTCACATGTGAAATTGTCTGAAAAGTATTTTCCTCATAGCCGCATTCTTATAGCAAAGTTACAAAGTTACAGCCCTCCTCTTTTCCAAGCTATTGGCTGAACTGTGCTGGTACTGCTGATGCTGATAACAGGTTTTGCTTCTCCTGTACACAATCAGACAGATTGGAGGGCGGTCGTAGGAAATGACATACAGCTTATGGTACCCTGAGAGATGCATTCACCCAAACCTCATCAGCACACATTGATTAGTGAGAGGAAATGCATTGATTAGGAGAGATTTGTGATGGCATACACACATTAACACACTTGAACCCACGGATAAGCAGACCCAGATCTAGACCCAGATCCCCAGAAACACAGCCTGCGAAGACACTTGCATGCATAGATGCACCACACAACAGTGTAAGCATGCACCCACATACACATAGCATTTAGCATACACAGTATTCAGCCAGACATTGGGTAAATCTAAGCTGTCAGTGATCATGGGTAAGCCAATGGTTTTTACCTATACTTATTTCCTCTGGAAAAATCATTGAACCAAAACAACCACCTCTTCTTAGCCATTATTTCCCATGTGGATGTAAAGCACAACACACTTGACTTATGGCATATGTAGCCATGTAGGTTAGAGAGACCATTATTGGTTGGTCATAACTTTGACCATCACAGAAGCTAATGGTTTACCCCTCTTTTTAAGTGTCCTTGAGCAAGAAGGCAAACCTTGACCTGCTACCACAATGGATGAGATTTTTAATGTATGTTTGTTTGCATAAGAGCACTGCAAGATCATTGGATTATGTGTGATACCTTTTTGGGGAGTGGGGGATTTGACATGTAAAAGCACAAATTATTATTAAGCTGGTGGTTACAGAGACCGTCCAGTACCTATTGTTAGACCCAACAAAACCCAATGTGAGCACAATTTTATACTGCCTTTAGCAAGGTTTTAATTCAACCCTCAAATCCCCACTTATTCGGTTACTAAAGAGTGCTAAAGACTCAAATTTGTTGAAACAAATCAGCTGTACAAGATGGTATCGCTTGCATAATAAGTTCATTTATCACATTTAATTGCATGAAGTCGGTGGAAATAATACCTATTTACTCCTCCTGATAATGCAAACCAGGTTTTAAAAACCTTAACTGCAGTCTGGAAAATGTGTCACGCTCAGTGTCAGCAGAAACCGCAAAGATGGTCCTGGCGCTGCAATAGAGGTCTGCATGGGCATGAAACTAAGCACAGAACCCATGTCTTTGAGACCAGACCCAAATGATCCTGACTCATGCTGCCAACTTTCAGATCTTGAATTCAAACCAAGACAATATTAGTCTTTTTCTGAACTAGAAATGAATATTCTTTCTTTGGACACAAAGCAATCATTTACAGAACATTAGCATAAGGCCCTCCAGCACAAAACACGTGTCTTTAAAAAAGCTAATAATCCATTCCTGTTACATGTTTAGTGGCGATAACAATGCACAACCAACTACCAAATTGTGACTCAGTAGTATTTCATAATAATGGCAACACTGGCCAGATGAATATGGCTGTAAACTTCTTTCCCAGGCAAACCTTGTTCCAACTAGCAGATTGGAGAACTGAACTATGCACAGGCACGATTGTGGGCTGTACAAGGTCATCGTGTTCACACAATGTAGAAGCCTTCTCAGAATTATTTGGGATTTTAAGAAACTCCCCTTTAGCAAGTTTTTTTGGTTTTATTTCATTTATTACTGACTGTTAGTTTACGAGGGCAAGGCAACGCCAGCCAGCATGAGAAAGAGAGACAGAGGCAGAGACAGATGGAGGAATTTTTACATATATTTCATTTGAGTACACCCAAACTTGACCTGAAAGCCAGGGATGCTGGAAGTCAGTCACAGTTGGGGGTGCTGAGAGAAGGTCAGTCTATAATGATGTCATATTAAATATAACGCGATATTCATGTTTTTTGTATTTATTTGAATGGCCAGCAGAGAGCAAACTTGAACACCAACATACTGTATGGCAAAGCAGCCACAGCAACAACACAATCAACAACAGGAACACATGCATTGGAACTGGAAGGAGATGAAGAGGGAGGGACGACGCCTGGTCAGGGTGAGATATGTGACCCATGACTAGTTCGTCATAGTGTACAATAATACAGCGCAGGGAGAAAACAGAATAGTGATGCCTGGATAGGATGGGGCGGGTCATAAAAATGAACACTGTAGTTAGTAGCAAAGGGGTTTCGGGTGGGTGAAATAGTTTGACGCCTCTCACCATTAGGAAAGAGGCTGCGCGCATTTGTGCACAAGACACAACAGCATAACTTCGATTATTTAAATCTCCCGACACACCAACAGGATCGGTCAGGATCTAATGTTAATTAATGTTCTGTGTCCTTCTACACATCCAAAAGGTCATGCACACATTCCAGGTTCATACAGTAAAACTGTTTAGCTTTAGAAAGCAGCCGTCCCCCTAATAAATCCTGATCTCCATCACAGCTGTCTACAAAATGTATTTCAAAAGCTAAAAATTTAATTCTGTTTCCGCTGGAGAGTTTCCTCTGTCCTGACAAGTTTATAGTTCTCTCTCTCTGCTGTGAGTCTGCATCAAACTTTTTTTTAATTAATTGATAGTTTTTATGATGCCTGGTTTTAAGGGATGCTGCAGCCCCATCAGCACCCCAACTTCCCACATCCATGCTGAAAGCCCTAAGTTGCACGCAACAAATAAGCCTGGTCTAAAATTGATATTTTGTCATTTAGGTTCCGGTTGGGACAGTAACATTACATTGCAATGTAAACCTTGTAAACAATTCCATTAATAAGAACCATAGCTTTCTTTCAAAGAGAACCTCTCATACACTAAAAGCCTGTGCCAAACTTGCCTCATTGCTTGTTTTGAATGCAGCCTTTGGTTTTTTAATCCCTTTACACTGAGTTATAAGCTGCCAGTATACGTGACAACTGGAGGATTTAGGCATATCAACACAGTCACAGATGGACATAATATCTGTCAAATATTAATAATATTTTAATGTATATATATTATACACAAATCTACAAATTGTCTAGTGTACTGCAATTCTAAGGACCGATCCTCTTCAAACACTCAATGATAAATGGCCAGTTTGGCCCCAGCTCAGCTAAATTATATTCAATGCCTCAAATATAAATAAATGATTATTTTCATTTTTGAGGTTTAAGTATTGGGGAAACTTTTGGGAGCTTAAAAGGAAACTCAAGTTCTGTCTCTCTCTAGCATCGCAAACACTGGAAGTCGCAGGTCTCATGCCAGCTAGAAAATATTGATTTTGAAGAGCAAATGTTTACTGTTTATGTGACTGAGTTTCCTTGCATTCTTTTTTTCATGTTTGGCTTGCCAATTCTCATTTCTATGGAAGTGCATACATTCATATCCATGCAGTGTACCATCCAGCCTCCAACCTGTGCCTATGTGAGCAGCGTAGACAAAAAGAGAGCCAAACATAAAATATGTTCATGCATTAAATGAACGTGCCTCTCTAACGTGTACCAATGCCTTTGCTATAGAAGAAAGATTTAATAGAGGTTACAGGAGCTGGAGAGAGGACTGTGTATATAAATGTCATTACTGAGCTTGCACTTCTGCCTATTGTGCTTACTGAGGATGAGTCCTCCTCGCAGCACGAAGAGGAGAAGTGGGTGGCGTGTATCAGCCGGTTTGACGGACAACAAAATGAATGGAGGATGTGATGAAGAGTGAGAGAGAAGGAGAAGTGAGTGGTTATTCAATGAGGAACCCACACACACATTCACGGAAGAGAAGGAGAAACTGACGTTTTTGGTGGGAAGAAAAATCAATATACAGGGCAATGAAAAATGAAGTAGCGTCCCAGAAAATTCTCTTTCTTCTTTTTATTCCTCAGACAATAGTTCTTTTCTTGACGATGATGAAATTGCATTTTGAGCAATTTTGAAACAAAGCTATGCACTAGAAATGTATCATTCATTTTTTTGGATAGTTATTACTCAATATGTAATGGCACTGACAGAAAAGAATAGGCCTTATAAACACCAATAGGTAACCGATTTGAATCCTTGACGTAGGTCAACACGGTGCCATCAACAATCATGACTCCTGCTGCAGTGTCCTTGAGCAAGGTGCTGCCTACATTTTTTCTGATGATATACTACACTAGATATGTGTCAGCAAAGGTCTTAAAATGTAAATGTACCTCTCAAGAAAAGTGCTGAGTCACATTACACATAAATTGCTCTGTAAAATGAAAATAAGCTTTACACAAGGGCTTTTTTAAGCTCCTGTCAGTCTTAGTGCAACAGACTAAAATGCGTAGAGAAGGTTTTTGTCTGAGTTCATCGACTAAATCCAAATTGAGACAGACTGAAGTAGTTATTTAAATGATTTAGACACAAGCCAGTTTTGTGGAACTAATTACGTACCAAAATTTCTGTCAGAGAAAAATATTTTGATATCATGATGCGCCTGAAAAGCCTTATCAGTTCCACTTGGGAGGAGAAAAAAGTTTGACTGGCTCAGTTTCAGTTGCACTGTGAATACAGCACATGAGGAATGGCAGATTACTAGGGTACACTAGTATACTGTCATTCACACACATTCATTCTTGTCAAAGCTTCTTCATCAGAACACTGGGAAGGAACCACTCGTACGAACAGATCAGTTCTTCATGATTTTATTGGCACACTTTTATAGTTCAGTTGTTGTTACGAAAGTTCTCTCACTCCAACAGCTGCCTCAAATCTTTGTGCGAGTCACGGTTGTATCATTACCTCATTACCTGCTGTACAGTATTCTCTCACCATCTCCTTGACTGTCACATCTCCTTAAACGCTTTCCAACTAAGTCGTGGACTGCTTGGCTTAATACGTTGTTGGGTGGGGTTTAGCATAAAAAGGTTTGTACAGTTAAGTGAGTCTGATAAATCTGACTCAAAACACAAGTCTCACAGAAAAAGGTAGCAGAGGTTTAGGGTAATAATAGTAACATGTTCTTGTATGAGGCCTGATGGGTTATGGGCCTTTTGTTTTTAACCTGTGACCTCTTTGCAATGGATAAATGTGCAAACATTTATGCAGCTGACAAAAAGCTGTGCATGTTTCTTGGTAACAGGAGGCCAAGCAGACACCTCAAACTGCACCCAAAAGAACACCACGGACCCAAGTGAAGAGTCCGAATATCCTGGGGTCTTCTCCAGGAGTGAGGGTAAGATGGGGCATGAGATCAACGGTCAAATTGGTGCTGTATCAGCTGTATTACAGGCGTTGTACTAGGCTGTCATGGTGAAGAAGGAACTGAGACTGATGGTGAAGCTCTCAATTTACTGGTCGATCTACCCAACCCTCACCTATGCTTTGGGTAATGACCAAAAGAATGAGATCATTGATACAGGGAGCAAATTTAGTTTCCTTCACAGGTTGTCTGGGCTCAGCCTTAGAGATACGGTGAGGAGCTCAGACGTCTGGAGGGAACTTAGCGTAGAGCTGCTGTTTCTTCACAGTAAAGAGAGTCAGTTGAAATTCTTCGGGCATACGATTCAGATGACTCCTAGATGACGCCTCATGGAGATACTGTATTTCTGGCACGTTAGCCTGGAAGAGAACATGTGGCAGACCCAGGATGCGTATGAAGGAATTACATATCCCATGCGGGAAAATGGATGGATGGATTTACCCTTCCAGAAACATAGTGCATCACAACCAAAAGTAGAGAAAAGCTAAAAATTAATTCTTACTCATTTTACACTGAGCATATTTTTCAAGTCATGGGATCCAAACCTCTTTTGTTTCAACCCCACCTCTCTAGCTTTTGGGCTGCCTTTAACACGAGCTTATAGAATCGGACCCAGACTTGTCATTACTGATGGACCATGACAATATAATTCATCTGAAATCCCCTAAAAACTGTTGAATTTGTTGCAGAGAGCCAGACCCTATGGATCCCCACTGCGCTATAAGTTAAATATCTAACATGCAAATCCTGCCACAGACTCTATCCTCCCACAGTCTAATTAGGCTGTAATTATGAAATGTAGTGGCTGTAATTGAATGTGTCAACTAGTTTTTCTTATATGAATACCATCACTATTCCGAACGAAATGAGTGGCAATCTTTTTGAGCCTTTCTTGAATGTGATGACTGGAAATACTCCAAATGTGTGTTTATGGTGCTGCTAAAAGCACACAGCTTTTGATAGGCCTGACCTTTGGATTGGTGGATGTGAGCAGCAACAAATACACACGCGCAGCATCATAGTGTGTGAGTACGCTCATACATCTAGACTGCCAGAAGATGATTTATGGCCTAGGGGCTGCCCGCTGTAAAATATGTAGCAAATTTCACTGAAAGCAACGCGTTGGCCCAGCATCCAAACACCAGTTCTGTGAGGAGGGGAGCACAGTGCAATGAGGAGTGAAAGCTGATAAGATGGTGCAATATTGGAGAGTCTTTTTCTTAGTGAAAGGGCGAATGAGAGAAAGATTGGAAATATGACAGCTCATGAAAAAAAGGGGCGAATAATAATTTTGTATATTTTGTTTACTTCTCTGTTTAAGCTTTGCCCTATACCTTCCCAAGCAAAGTCCTCTTCTATCTTAATTGTTGGCCACTGAGCAGCAGAACCAGTTTGGAGTGTGAATGCCTTGCTCAAAGGCATCACAACCATTTCCGGCAGACCTCATACTTTAAAAAATAACAATTGGTCAGCGCCTTGGATCCAGAAAATGAATAGTATGAGCATTTTCTGATGTTCTACCCCCAAATCAGTTCACTATTTGAACCCTAACATTTCATATGTGACATAATATCTATGGAGAGAGTAGTGAAGATAGAATATTAGGACAATGTGGATCTAAATCAAAGGGTGACATGAAGAGAGAGGAAACTTACAAGAGGATAAAGCGAGAGGGAAGTGAAAGGAAAATTAATGGACAGCGTGTGTTTGTATGGGCTGACATCCCACCTGGTCCTGCTAAGTTGCAGGGCAGCAAGGAGCTTGATGGGGGAAGGAGAGGAGGGAAGAAAGGAGTAAATTAGGTGAAAAACAAAAAAGGGAAGAAAAAAAAAATGCCAGGGGCTGTGGCGTTTAATGTCCTCTGTAACGGCAAAGGAGAGACAGTCTGCTACAAGAGGACGGGAGCAGAAGTAGGTCAAACAAAGGTGAGGAGAAAAACAGAGCAGTGACAGAAGGAAAGAAGAGGCAGAGGGCTTTGATAGACTATTAGTGCTGAGAAGAGACTCTTGTCAGAGAGGAGGTGAGAGAGGCACAGACTATATGGGCTATTTGTTGCTGAGACAGAGTGAGAGGGCTCCATTTACTTGTCAGACAACAAACACAGTTATTTTCGCAAGCGTGTGCACACACACACACACACACACACAGACACTTGCGGCCTTGGACACAGTCTCTCTAAAATCCACTTTAGGATTATAACATAAATGGATGCATTTGCACACCTGACCCCATTTTTCTTTAAAGTGTGGTCAAGTTAGAAAATTGCAAGTCAGCTGTAAAAAAAAAAAACACACAAAAAAACACACACAAAAAACCCACTCATGACCATCACGAATAATTACCAATTATCATATTTATCAAGTTCAAGAATAAAAAGAATGTAACCATAGTGCCACAAAAGAAAATTGGGGAACTGGGACCTGTTTCGCAAAGTGATTTGTGAGCACTGCTTGAGCCAAGTGCAGACTTTGTCATATTAGTCTCCACTAATATAATGTAATTAGCAGCTTTGTGTGTGTTGGCTGCCTCCGTCCTTTCGCGTGTCGTTACTGTTCTTCTCTCATATCAGAGAGTATACGTATTCGAGATGCTCCACCTAGAAGTGCATCGTGTTTTTGGCTACAAAAAAATCAAGGATGTTTGAAACCCTTTGTAGCATCTGGGGCGGCTCACGGCTAGGCAAAGATCACGCGTCTCATTGTGACTGGCACGAGCGCCGATCCCATGCTCACTTGAGGATTTTTTTCTCGGTTGTCTGGGACAGGCGTCTTGTGGCGAAGTTCTTGTAGTCTGCTTTACACAGAGATCACTGTTGCTTGCAAATTGCAGATATCTGCAAACCTACAGGGCTTTGGCTCGCTCATGAATGGGTTTTAAGTGTGCTGTTTGTTTTGATTAGTGCAACATGTCAAAATTAAATGGAGAGGCTAAGCTGTTTTAGTGAAACAGGCCCCTGTTTTGCAGAATACAATTTTCCTAGGTAAATGTGACCTGTGGGCATTCCTGTGGGCATTATTTCTACATTCACACAACGATACAGAGAAACACAGTGGCACAAAGACACAAATACAACTTCACTCTGGGACATTTAGCAGAATTTCTGAACAAAATACGGCTTTTCTGAGAGAAGGAACCCAGCGTAATCTTTAGCATGTGTGTGTGTTTGGGTGTGCTGAGGACTACAGCATGTAGTGAAACAAAGCTGCCTTCTCCAAACCACACCATGACTACAAATGCTGTAAATACTGAAATATGACCACCAAATACAGTTATTACAGTAATTAAATTGACTCAACTTTTCAGTGAGCTGCACTTTCTTCCGACTCCGTCTCTTGCTGAAATGGTTGCTTACTCGCAGTCAGTGTAGCTGAAATGTGCAGTCGGTTAACAAGGAGTTTGATCAGACATGCAAGTCTGCACCCTCCAAAAGCATTGCACTCATGCAAATAATCTGTTCATCAAGATTGATGCCATGGCCAAAAAATATGCTCATTTCTGATTGCCTGGGATCAAAATCGTATAAAATGACTCCTCAAACAAAAAATCCAACCATGGCTCTAAATAAGTGTGTATGCTATGGTATGGTTTGAACACAACCTATTTTTTTCTGTCAAATGGCGATGGAATAAGCACAATAATATACACTATATATACTAAAATAATGCACACAGCAGAGGAAAAGCTACTTCTGCTTTTTCATCTCATGTTATTTTCAAGACACCACGTCATGTATTATTGCTTACCGTAGTAGGAACACGGCCAATACACAGCACGGTGACACAAAGATACACAGCCATTTAAACACACACTCAGACAGCAGACTTACGTGTCTCAGAGTGAAAAGCTACATTTACTTAGTGAGGGTGCTGAGCTGAAACAGTAGACGAACTGCTGCCCTGAGGGAAATACACCACTGGCTTCCCTTCCAGACTGCAGCAGTGATTAACGTTTGTGTGTGTTGAGCTGGAATGTGTGACTGTGATCATCACAGTGGAGGATGAGTGTGTGTGTGTGTGTGTGTGTGTGTGTGTGTACTGGCGTGGGTGGTGACTCACATGTGATCCTTGAGTTTTTCCTTGAGCCTGACAGCTAAAGCGGCGTATTTTTTCACCTGCATCCATCATTCTGCCTCGTAGCTCTGTCAAAGCTCCAACTTCAAATCGCACCCGTTGATTTCTTCCTCACTCTTCTCCCTCCATTTCTTTCTTTCGTTGACCCAGGAAATGTCAGTAACCCCGCTCCCCTGTGATGGCCCCTCTTGCCCGCTCTCATTGATTCAAGCTTTCACGTGAGAAACTTTCACTCTCACTCACTTACCCAGGTGGTGAAGTCGAATTACAGTCATTACCCTGCAGTTCCTCTACACACTGACTCACTCACTCTGTAGCTACCTGTCTCAGCGTTTCTCCTCTCCACTCGCTCGTAAGGGGGTCCAGGACACCAAGTGTGCCAGTCCACCCTATTTATTGTACTTATTGGGAAGTGGTTGGGGAATCGTGGAGGTCTGAGCTGGTTGTGACCAACTTATCACTGAGCATGTCTCGCCCTTTTGTGTCCAAAAGGGTGAGTGTGTTTTTTAGCCAGTGGCGCTACACGAATGCTTTGAGGACAATTTGTTTGTGAGCTGCTGTTGCTATGCGACTAAAACCTCCATAAAGTTGAAGAACATTTTCCAATCTTCTAATTTTGACACTCTCTCTCCATTAATGGACTGAAGTGAAGACCCCAGAGTGCAAATAACGTTAATGTGGACAAATGTTTATCGCCGCGTGCGTGGCTATTATACGTGAAGTGGAGATGTTCTGTACTTAAAAGAGACTTTGAAGACACATTTAATCACGTCAAAAATAAACTTTAATGCTCTGATTTAATGCGTTTTTTCAGTGTTTTTATAATGGGATTTCCCCAGTGGATAATGTTCCAGGTGGAAAGAAAGTGTAAAGCTCTGTGTTCACATGGCAAATATTTTCTTTAGCCGGCAGCAGGAGACAAACACTTTGCAGAGGTGTTGTTTGTGGTTACAACTGATGCTATATGGCTTTTCCATACTCCTCCTGAACCAAATACATGAGTTGTTCACTATGTGAAATTTGAATTTAAATGGTCTGAATCAAACGCAGGCTTGATAAATGTCTACATTAAAAACACTACACTATGTCTTTGAAAAACATTTGCCAGGAGAAAGTGGGCACCTTCTGTAAAACACGTTGGACACAGTGAGTGGTAAAGCAGATGCCAAAATAAAAGCTAAATGTTCTAATCACGCCTTTCCAGCTAGTCACCCCTATTCACCTGATATGAAATTACACAGTAATTATATACAGTGACCTGTCATAAGAAATGGCCAAGGATATATAGCTCTTTTTAATTATTTTTGATTTTTCAAAAAATGCTTTAATGCCTTTAAAAGTATCTTATTCGATGTTCTCTTTGCACACAAGGAAGGAAAGGCCTCTATTGCCAGGTCCGTGCCTCCCTGATGAGCCACACATCAATTATTCAGCCAGATCTTCATCAAAGAGAAGATTTTGGCCACTCAAATTTTTAAGTCAGAGTTATAGTTATAAATTGGGCTCCAGTGTGAGTATGCTAAAGGATTAAGGTTAAGCGATAAATGTCAAGGGAAGGTTCTGAGAAGTAAGGTAATACAAATAGTGTGTGTGTGTGTATGTTGATGGCTCAGCGAAGGATGAAACAAACCCATCGCTCTGTGGGTGTTCAGCCATTTATGAGTTCGACACAGCAGGAGACATCTGCTGGTGTCTACGTGGTGTTTGGCTCTGTGGGAGGTATTCTATAGCTGACTCAAAACGTGTTTGACTTGTTTACAGTGAAGTCACCGGGTTTAGTCTGTCTCAACAAACTCTGAAGGATACTTTTGAAATGAATAAAAGACTCTGACACAGGAGATTGACTCTGAAAAGTATATTGCATGTTGTGTTATAAATAATGTGAAGGTTGCATTGTGAAACAATTGTGCCATCTGCAATTCCAGACACATTGTTTTTTCAGTTTATCATGTAAAAAGGTTAAAAGCTTAAGCATGCTAACGATAAGGCATAACTATCTACTGTGTAGCGGTATAAGTTACCTTGGAGAAGGGAGTCCTATAAGCCACAGTAATGGAATCAGAGTTACAATGATATTGTGTTTTAAAGTGAGCCACCATCATAGGAGCAAAAAGCCTGGATGAAAGCCTTGGCTGCTGGGCCACTTTCCTTGCCTTTTGTGACAGGCCTGTGCTCACTGAGAACTACCTACTTTGGAAACTATGTTGTGAACAAAATTAGTAATATTTCACAAAAGAAATTTCACAAATATTATGCACAATTAAAATTAATTATTATAAATTAATGAAATTTGAATTATTGCAGCTTACAATATAGCATTGTTAACATTGGCACAATTACACTGACTGGAAAAAAATTGATTGGAAAATTTTGTATTTCAGATATTTTAATATATATTTTTTTGCATATTTCTTTTGTTCTTCAACAAAGCAGGAGGCAAACGGACCTAAATTAAATGAGCAGCCTTTTTTTTTGAGATCATAACTGGTTTATCATCATAATTTAGTGACATGACTCGAAATACATTTGCAAGCACATTGCCATTTCAGTTCATGTCACAATGCAGTTAAACGTATCTTTCATGAATCAAGTGTAGCCTTTAATCAATCGTTCCTATCAAAACAACCTTAACAGTGCTTTAATAATTTTCACATTTCACACTGTGCTGGAGATAAATAATGGGCTAAAGTGGTCTTGTCAAATTAGCTTAAAGGTAAACTTTGTTTGAAAACAGGTCAGCAATTTACATAATTAGAGTCCATGAGAACATCAACGGAGAGACAATCTATTTCATGCATAAAGATTTACTGAAGCTCTGTCCACATGAACACATATTCACATCCATAAATGAACCAAATGTAATAGACTGAAAAGATAGAGGGGGTGTAATTAGCTCAACTTTCAAAAGGTGTCCACTTGAGTTAGTAAAGGCAGTTTAAAGGATTTAGCACATTATGTAAACCTTTACAACATAATGCTACGTAATGCAACAGCCCGTTAATAAATCTGATATTTGTTAAGTTGAAATGATTTTTGGTTATCTCCCTAAGATTCACTGAAGTATTTATTAAGGTATAGTTTGTTGTTATTGAGATAAGATCACTTTGTGTTCTCTTCACACTTTTTATTTTCATCACTCATTCTTATCATTTTTCTTTTTTATCACCTTATACGAGTACATATAAACAAACACTAAACTCTGAAGAACTCACTATCTTGTCCTTCCCAAAGACTTTGAGACAAAAACAAACTTTGAAGCATGTCAGCTAACTCCAGTACATCCCTTTTTGAAGGTATAATTTTTTTTTCCTGTTGTCTGGTCTTTCATAGACGATGGAATTGTTCTTTAAAATACTTAGGCGGCTCCAGTACCTGGATTGGTGGTGTGTGATGGAGCAGTTTGTCCATTGGACTGTGGATAACAGGCTATGATCTAAAGCATCACCTTACCTGGATGAGCTACAAGACACATCAGCCAAAGTCTGGCTGCCTCAGTTGTTCCCCTCCTGCTGAGAAAATTATCTGTGTCTCCTTTCAATTGCAGGCTCCTTCAGAATGGCGGTCCAACATTTTGCTGTGTTCATCCTTTTCAGCACAGGGGCTAGATAGAATAGGCAACAAGAGCCAAGTGTGTGAATGTGGCAAATTAATTTGTGTGTGGTGTTGCACTTCTGTTCCTGTATGAAATTTGTTGCCAGTTGTTTGGGTTGAGGCCATGTGAAACAAGTTCACTTTGTTGCAGGTTCGTCTTGTTCAGGGTCACCACACCCAAATGCAAACAAAACGAGATTTGCCATTGAAAACTCACATTACTTGACCCTGTCCTCCAACTACAGTAAAGATTTTGGTGTAAAAGATGAAAACGTGTCTGTATGCTTTGCTAAACATATTGGTGTTGAGGCATGAGTCACTGTTCGCAATTAGATTGGTTACATCCAGAAAAACTTGAAGCCGCACTGCAATTAGAATTTCCCAACTCAAGGCAAACGCTGAATACAGGTGTCACCATGCCCTTAGAACTAAATACCAAGAAAAGCTCAGTATTATTAAAATTAATAAATCAATTAAATGGCTATACTGTATGCAATTGGAAAGGGGTCATTTGTAGTGATAAGCCCACAGAGAATTATCATCCTTCTGTGCAGCTTACGAACCACTTTTAGATCATTGTTTTAATTTTACAACACATTGACTACATGGTTCACTCTCAGTGCTCTCATTAACTTTGTTTCCAGCAGCAGGATGCAGCTTTTTTCAGCAAACAAGCCCTGATTAACCCACTGTATGCTGCCTGTCCAGCACCAGTTTGCAGACAGACAATGTTAGCTACTAGCTAGTGAAGAAAGTGAAACATCTAACAGCTAAAGAGCCAGATTTTTTTCCCCTTAAGAGTTGGTGGAGAACATACCAGAGCTAAGAGAAGGCCAAATATTAGACTTGCAATCATTAATTGGCCAAAAACATAACCCCAAACAAACCCCTAATGTTGGTCTGTGTCTGCTGGGCGTGTACTGTATATAGGCAATTACAGGCAGGGCTGTGTTTGTCAGTTTGTTTTGGAGTTCTCCTGCGCACAAGTGGCCAAACATCTGTTAATACAGTTTTAATGGGTAACTCCAGTTATAATGTATTGCACTTCCATAAAGTTGGGGGAGTCACAACAGATTAAAAAGAAGGGTCAAAATGAAAGCCATAGAGACCAATATACCCTGACTTGTAGTCCCTAGCATGGGTCAATTTTCAAAAATGCTCCTGCCTCCTAAATGCCCACAACTTTCAAAGGCCACACTTCCAGTTTGTAATGCAGTCTCTCTGTTAAAACGGGGCGGCTGTGGCAGAACAGTTGCCTGCCAATCGGAAGGTCAGCCATCCAATCCCCCAGCCATGTGTCGAAGTATCCTTGAGCAAGATGCTGAACCCCAAAAATGCTCCCAAAGCTGCGCCTTCAGTTTGTGAATGTTCTCATGTGTCAGTCGCTTTGGATAAAAGCGTCTGCTAACTCAAAATGATTACCATATCTGTGATTTTACATGTGTGATTCCTGTTATGGCTGCATGTGTGGTCTTCTGTGTTTCACCATGCATTCAGTTGAAGTAGATAAATATGCTGAGTACCTAAATCTACCCTTTACCCAGAAAGTCTTAACGCCTTAAACAGCACTTCGAAGATGTCCTCAAAATGTCCTCACTTTCCAAAAATCTCTTCACTTTTAAGGTTTTAAGTTGGACTTCAAATTGATACTGTAGACATAAAAGAACACAGAGACTCTCTCTCTCTCTCAAACACACACACACAACTACACACTATCACCTCAAAGTCTTGATTAGCGCGCTTACACGAGTAGCATCAAGGTCAAAATACAAAGGCGGTAATTGTAACAGATCATCTGCCAATATGAGCAGTAGTTCAGAGGGTAGAACAGTTGAAAGGTCTAGAGAATAGGGGTGTGTGTGTGTGTGCGTTTATCTGCGTGGTTCCTCGTCATTCATCTTGTGTTTGCTCAAGTCGCCGGTCCAGAGAAGACAAATGAACTCAGCATTTACTTTCACTTAGTCTTACTGAAGAATGATCTGACAGATGGTTGTTGATTGATGGCTGATCAGTGATTCCAATATAGACTCATCCATTCCCAACGCTCCTCTCTGATAAGGTGTTCTGTTCCAAGGCTAAGCTTCCGGTGGATAAATCGGGTGACTAAATTCCCAACTTTAACAGAAGTCTACAAACACGCACAGCATATGGTGATTACCCACACTTGTCATCACTTTGTACAAAAAAAAAAAACCCAGGTGTTTTTAGGTTTAACTGCAATATAGAGATTTTAACTTCTTTTGGAAGCAATGATCTGTCATGTCCTTCAGTGTCCATATATATACACACACACACACACACACAGCAGGTAAAATATGTATTGACCACTTCACCATTTTTCTCAGTAAATATATTTCTAAAGGTCCTATGCAATCCATACATGCAGCAAAGAAATCTAACCATAGATGTCCATAAATTAAGTTATGTGTAATAATGTTAAATGACACAGGAAAAAGCTATTGAACACAGGAAGAAAGGGAGGTGCTAAAAGGCATTGAAAGCCAAGACAAGCAGTAATTAGAAAGCAATCCTGCCCCTTGTCAGTTCCAATTAATATCAGCTGGTTCATCCCAACTGATCGCCTAATGTAAGGTGTTTCATTAGGTGTCACAGAAGAAACATCTCATGATGGGTAAAAGCAAAGAGCTCTCTAACGACCGTAACAACCTCATTGTTGCAAAACATACTGATGACATTGGTTACAGAAAGATTCAAAGATCCTTTTGAAAGATCAAAATGTCTGAATGCTCAAGTGAGCACTGTTGGGGCCATAATCCGGAAGCGAAAAGAACATCATTTCACCGTAAACCGGCCACGACCAGCTGCTCCTCGCAAGCTTTCTGACAGAGGAGTGAAAATAATTCTCAGAAGAGTTGTTCAAGATCCAAGGACCACTTGTGGACAGCTTCAGAAGGACCTGGAATTAGCAGGCACAATTGTTTCAAAGACAATGATAAGTAATGCATTTAACCACCATGGCCTGTATGCACGCTCACCACGCAAGAGACTCCATTACTGAAGAAAAAGCATGGTGAAGCTCATTTAAAGTTTGCTGCACAACATTCCGACAAGCCTGTGACATACTGGGAGAATATAGTCTGGTCAGATGAGACCGAAACTGAACTCTTTGGATGTCATAATACACACCATGTTTGGAGGAGAAATGGCACTTCACATCACCCACAGAACACCATACCAGACAGTGAAGTTTGGAGGTGGAAACATCATGGTGTGGGGCTGTTTTTCAGCATACGATACTGGCAAAGTTCATAATTGAAGGAAGGATAAATGGAAAAATGTACAGAGCCCTTCTTGATACAAATCTGCTGCCATCTACCAGGAAGATGAAACGAGGGTGGAGATATTAGCAAGACAATGATCCCAAACACACAGCCAAGGAAACTCTCAATTGGTTTCAGAGACAGAAAATAAAGCGGCTAGACTGGCCCAGTCAATCACTTGACTTGAATCCAATTGAAAATCTATGGAAAGAACTAACGATCAGAGTTCATAGAAGACGCCCACGGAACCTTCAATATTTGAAAACTGTTTGTGTGGAAGAATGGGTCAAAATAACAGTTCAGCAACTCGTTTCTCCATACAGGAGGAGTCTTGAAGCAGTCATTACCAACAAAGGCTTTTGTACGAAGTGTTAAATACATTTCAGTAAGTGTGTTCAATACTTTTTCCCTGTGTCATTTAACATTATAACACATAACTTTAATTTATGGACATCTACTGTATGGTTTGATTTCTTTGCATGTGTGGATTTCATGAGTTGTTGGCATCTGTTGAAAATTTCATTTAAATAGCACCTTTTTATAAATATATTTACTGAGAAAAATGGTGATGTGTGCAATAGTTATTTTACCTGATATATATATTTGTGTTTCTAAAGTATATGACTATTTGTGTTTTGGGGTAATTTGATGCATATGTCACTTATGGACCAAATGATTTTATAATGCACACAAAACTGGCAGAAAAAGCAACCATTTGTCCTTTTCTGCTAGGTATGGTGCCACAGATTTTTATTTTTATCTGAGACAGTGATTTGAAAGATGCTATAACAGATGCAAATTCTGCTCACAGTGGCTTTATGATGACAGAAGTAGAGTTGCAGCAAGCACCTAATCGTTGACATTCTAAAGTACAGTTCAGAGGGCCAATTTTGTCATTTTTATGTATTGCACGACTGAATGTTCAAACCTCGAGTGGGTGACATCACACTCACTGCAGGCTGCAGCGCTCTCATTAACTTACACTTTAAATGATATTTCAAGTGCTTTCAATGATTATATTTGCCTGACACTTCAACTGCTTTCACCTGTTACATGTCAGTGTGACACTTAAACATATTTTTATTTTTCAACTGACAGTACAACTGCTCTCCTCATACTTTTCAAATAGCAATTCAACTGCTTTCAGTGCTTACCTGTTTCACAGCTTTCATTTCATTTTCATTTGAGAGTTCAGTTGCTTTTAGTGATTACACTCCAACTGACCTCTCAACTACTCTTAATGCTTACACTTTAACTGACATTTCATTCAGATGCTTAGAAGTTGAAATTTCAGTTAGCCTGCCAGTTTAACTTTGTGTTTCAATTGCCACTTCAGGGTGAATTTTAAGTGTTTCAGTATTTCTGCTATTTTAAGTGTTTCGGCTGCAAGTTTTTAGCACCAATTACTCTTTTTGCTCAGAAAATCTAGCCTTTTCTAGTTAAGCTTGACTATCCCAAAATGTAAAAAGACAAAACGAGGTTTACTTTTTCTAGATATGTTTCGGTTAGATCTCTGTTTTTAACTTCCTAGCTCAGTGATGTGATGCTTTGATGCCTCATTACTGTGATGTTTAGCATGTGCAGGATCAATGTGCAGAAAAACACAAACAAACAAACTTCTGTGGTCTGAAAGGACACAAATAACTAAAACTGTGCAAAGAAATTAGGCCACTATACTATTGGCGATTTAGTCACAACACTTACAACTAACATCTTTGACAGTCAAATCCACCCGAAGACAAATCCTATACTTTTAAGAAACATTAAACTCATCAGCTTTCCTTATGTAATGTACAGTAGAGGAGAACAAGTGGAGTGTTTTCAGCCTTTCAGCTCCATGTCACACTGATTCCATTACATTGATTCATTCTGGGGAGCAGTCTCACACTGAGCAGTCTGATGGTGCTTGTTTAGGAAAGTAACAGTCAGAATTATGCATTCGCTCTCCTTTCCCAATGCTTCCCAGCATGCCTCAGAGTCCAACCAATCGTCTTTACGTCATAGGCCCATTTTTATAACCATTTGGCGCCCCCTCACCTTTTTTCAGCTTGAACCGACATGTTCCGGATAATGAACAACGTCAGACTGTTTTGCTAAATGTCACAGAGTTCTTTCCTGCCTGTTCATATGAGCTGAATCTGTTATAGGAAAATCTGCTTGCTTGTCACCACAGAGTTATATTTTCATGTGATATCTCTATGATTGTGTCTTCCTGTTTTGTACCTCCACGTAAAGCCTGCCCAGCTGTTTCGTTTCCCACTTAGCTCTCTTTCATGTAGACAAATGCACGAATCAGGGACACTCTCTTCAAATTATCCTCCACTCGCCACTCTGTGTCAGGCTGGGACCTGCCCCCTTTTTCCGTGGATGACAATAATGGTTGATTCAACTTGTTCTTTTTTTGTTTGTTTTTCTGTTTATTGCAGGCTTTCATTGCTAAGGACTGGCAGACGATCTGAGGACATCAAACTCGAGGTAATTATTCCCATTGTCTTGCGCTCTGCATGAAGATCACACACACCTGGATTACACAGAGGCACACTTCAGGACTACAGTTTGTCCACCATAAGGGACATATTGTAACATCAACAGGGTTTTTTCTTCAACGTGACGTTATGTTTCCATGATGCACACACTACAGAAAGATGTTTATTCTGGTGGGTAAAGTGACCGTCCTGCACACTTGGGGATCATCAGGTCAACTCCCACAGTAGCCAGAGCGTTCATCTTTGTCTGTGTGTCCTTGACCAAAGCACATGGGAGCCCTGCAGCTGTGAGGGTGCTGATCCTGCAGTCTGTTTATTGACATTAATAATGTGCTTATGCAAGTTATTAAATAAGGACATTACATGCAGCCTTTTCCATATTAAGTTAGCTTTAAAATGGCATGCCTTCATTACTACTTGTGCATTTAACAGGCCTTGCAGGGCAGGAATTACACCACGGCCAAAGGGCCAGTGCCGTGGATGCCCGGGAGTGTGGCCAAAATTAACTACCCACACGGCCACTTTGGCATGACCATTATGCCATTAAAAGAAAGTTCTCCTCATTTAAAACTACATGCAATGCACCACAGAGAGTCACGTTTCCCAGTGTCTCCGTCATCACTCTGTTTTAAAGTTTACCAGGATATTGCTGCAAAGTGTTGGCTAACTACAAACGTACATAGAGTTTATCTATAGATAACTTGTGAGATCTGACGGGTTACCAATGTCATGAAAGGAGCACACATATGGTATTTTTCCCTGGTAATTCTAACGTTTCATTGTGATCAACAAATCCATGTTGAAATAATAGAAATAAACAAAATAAACTTTGCTGTCTAAAAACCTTCTTCTTACTGTCTGCGCATACGTAATGGCCGAAAAAACTCCTCAAATACCGTCACACATACACAATAGATGGTAAATTAACAGTGTTATGAGTTTGTGTTTAATTTGCCGTGTTTTTGATCCACCAACCAGTACGTATTTTTATGAGAAATCCCACTAAAATAGTGCAGCTAACCAATCGAGGATGGTAGCGAGTTGAGTCATATTTGTGATCTCAGGCTCAAATGCTAATAATTGCGTCGGTGTTGAAACTTGATCAGATTAATTTTGATCATCTTAGCCTGTTTATATTCTTTATTTTATCATTAAAATACAACAATAACAATTAATATAATGACTTGTCACATTTTAAAAATTCTGACAGCATTTTGTGGGAAAGTCAAACATTCAGTGTACAATAAACTCTAAAAACTAATTGTCCATTATATCCTGTTTTGTCTTCCAATGTAATTATCACTTATTGTTATTGCACCATTGGTTTTAGCCTTGGTGCCCTACATTTTGGCTGCGAAGCCCCAATAAATTTGTATTTTTTAAAGGCAAAAGCGGCCTTGCCCTCTTCATCTCACAGAAATACCACAGAATAAAAATAAACCTGAATTTGAAATAAATAAATTGTTTGGTTTATACAAAGCATACAACTATTTCACTAGCATTATGACTGTTTCACTGTTAAGTTACATCCCTAAGGTTTTTGTAATGAATGAAATTATTTTTTTCACTTTTAGAAAAAGCGTATTTTCTTCTGTAATTTCACAGAATTAAAATAAGACATGTATCCTTTGACTAAAGGTCTCTATTTAAAGAAAAGAAAAATCTGAAATACACCTTAATGAAAACACATTTGAAGTAACTTACTTAGCCCTTCTACTAATGTTATTTCACTGTTTTTGACAAGTCTTGAGCTTTCTCTGTGGCACTTAATGCAGACAGTGATTGTGTATGTGTCTAGCTGGTGATCTAATTTGCTTTCAATGGGGTTATAAGTTACAATGTAAAATTGTGAAATTAATGTCAATTGGCAGCAAATGTTAGAAGACATCTAACAAGATGTTAGAATTCGAAGACCTTTGAGTTTACTGAAATGCAGACAGCAGACAGGATCTCCCTTAGACATAAGCATGCTTCAGACCTTAGTGGGTTTGTTCATGTGTGTGTATTTTTTAAAGAACATTTGAGGTGTGCATTCTGTTTATCTGTAAGAGCTAACTGTGAGAAACTGATTAAAATCACAGAAAGCATTAAATTCTCAAGAGCGTGAACCAAATAATCAGATAATCTTTGCCAGGTTGATAAACTCCCATAATTGGGTGATGAAAACCCATGGATTGAATACTTGTAGAGTACTTCAGGAATATTTATCCCAAAGCATCTTGGTACAGTACGTGATGCCCAATGCATAAAACAAACCTACTGCTATCCTTTCTGGGAATTGTTCCTGGATTATATCCACCGATGAGAAGAGAATTTATATTTTAGCACACTGATTTAAGGTAATGATACATTGTATGAATGTATAGTGCACATACTAGACTGTATAAAACAGTAAAAACTGTACATGTCAACTGTTGCACCCATGTAACTGGAACACTGTACACAATTGAGTAATATTCTGCCATAGTTGTATAGAAATACATTTTATTTATCTCTATTCTAACTCAGTAGTGATTAACTTTACACTGTGTGTCTGGTGATGTGTTCTAAATCAAGACTAAGCCACACTAGCGGCTCTTTGAGGCTGTGTTTAGGCACAGCGGTGGTTTGAGCTAAATACTTACTTCATGATGCTAAAATTCTCACAATGACAATACTAACATGCTGATGCTAAGCAGGTATAATTTACATTGTTCATCATCTTAGTTTAGCATTTTAGCATTCTAAGATTTGCTAATTAGCACTAAAAACGTACAAGGACAGTACAGCTGAGGCTCATGGGAATGCCATGAATTTTACAGGTTTTTGTTCATAAACCAAAGTATGTTACTAATTGAAATTGTGATTTAACGATAGATGTAAAGTATCACAATTTATACTGTGGGGGACATGAATGTCTGTACCAATTTTCATGGTAGTCCATTCAACAGTTGTTGAGGTATTTGACTCTGAACCAAAAATGTCAAACTGCTGGTGTTGCTAGAGGAAAATTCCGGGGAGCAGCCACATCTCTAAGATCTATCCTCTGGGGACCATGGATATACTGTATGTTCCAAATTTCATTCATCAGTTGGACCTAAGTGTTGGACCGACTGACCAACCGACCGATCGCCACAGTGTAGCCTCAAAAAGAAAAGAATAAAGTTAGTTAACATGAGCTACGGCAGCCACTAAAGCTGAACACAAAAATGTCTGCAGACAAATCCACTAAATGAAAAGGACATAAAAGGACAAAGGCAATATTGGCCTCAGTATTTGATTGACAAGTGATCTTTGGGGGGTTAAGTACAGTGTTGCCAAAATGAAAGAAGCGAGAATCGCACATATTACCACTTTAAATGTCATCAACAGAAATGCAAATGAGGCACAATGACCCCCTGCCCTGCCAATAATAGATATGTAGTATTTTGGAATGATTCTCTTTATACATTGATCTCTACAATTTTCTTTCCTCTTGAAGTGGTGACAGCATTTATCACCTGGGCTGACAGGCCTTCTGTTGTCATATTCCCTGGTGTGACAGATGTGTGGTTTGTGCCAGTGTGTCACTCCCAGTAGGCAGATGAGCACCATTGATCTGCAACTCTTGAGTCATGATTGCACTAATTAGTTTAGGTTTGAAACATAATCCACACTAAAAAGTATAGAGAGAAACAGAGAGAAAGAAGGCCTTTAACCATCAGCCAGCGATGGCTGATCAGATGTCCCCAAATGAGAAAATATGGGAGGACCTAAAGTTACACTTGACTCAGGATGTGAGAAAGAAAACTAAGAAAATTTCTGAGGCAAATACAGACATCAATAGACTGTAGAAAATGTTAAGCTATTTCAACTTATAAAAGATGTCCCTTTGCACTGGTGTGGAAATATTGGGGGGCAGGTGTGCCATAAAGGCCACAATACAACAAACCCCACTCTGTCCGAGGGTTTCAACCAGAGCACATTTTTATAAAACAGAAAGCCATACCTCGGGTCATTTCTTCCCTCAAGCTGTTTCAACCTAAACATAAGTTCTGCTACTGCCTTACCAGAGTGAGTTGACTGGCCTGGATCAGAATTCTGTCCCAAGTTTTTTTAAATTTATTTTGTATTGGTTTCAATGCAAATGTGATTTATTTAACTCATTGAAATTGAAATCGGTACACTAGGACATTTGCCTATATTTTGATAGCGTTGTCATTTGTTTTCATAGACCTGTGCAAAGAGAGATGTTATGGCCAAAGCCAGCATTACCAGGATGCAAGGGTGGGGCCTAAAATTAAAAGCTGTTTTTAAGTTGTTTGTGTACCAGCCACAGCTACTGATATCACCAGTCAGTCAGTCAGTCATTTTCTACCGCTTGTTCCCGTTCGGGGTCGCGGGTGACTGGAGCCTATCCCAGTGGCTTCGGGCCTTAGGCGGGGTACACCCTGGACAGTGGCCAACTCGTCGCAGGGCTGACACTTAGACAGACAACCATTCACGCACACATTCATCCACTAGGGACAATTTTAGAGTCACCAATTAACCTAATGCATGTCTTTGGACGGTGGGAGGAAACCGGAGAACCCGGAGAAAACCCACGGTAACACGGGGAGGACATGCAGACTCCACCCAGGGAGGTCGTGGTCTGAACCCACGATCTCCTTGTTGGGAGGCAGTGGCGCTAACCGCTCTGCCACCGTGCACCCCCTGATATCACCAGTTATACAAATATGTATAATAAGACATCTCCACCATGTAACTTTCTTTAAACTCTTTAAACTAGTTTTAACCTCAATATACTGCATGCTCAGACGTATTCATCAGAAACTTAATTTGATGAGTAGGCCTTTTTATTAACTCTCAACACTCAAAATTATAAGTAACAAGAACTAATTATTATGAATTCTACCATTTCTTCTGGAAATGGTAACTAGAACATTAAACTTGGCTACTTATAAATAATCTATTTACACCAAATTAATGAATAAAACATCAACTGAATTCACTAAACTCCAATAGGAAGTTTTACAGCGTTGTTATGCATAATACTACACTGCACGGAAACACACATACATTTACATATTCATGCAAACAGATTACAGGCTACGCACTACCCTGGCACAGTTATATACACACACACACACTCCTACTTTGGAGGTAAGACAGATCAGCAAGATCTGAGCAAGTTAGGGAGACGAGAGACAAAAGGGAAGAAAGACTTGAAATGGAAAAACGGGGAAGAAAGTAGGGAGAGCAAACGTGGAGGGAGAGAGAGAGGGCAATTTGCTTGTCGTGCTGCTTTCAACCTGCCAAGGCAACTCGGAAATTTGCTTCGTCTAAATTTAGCAACAAAAGATAGCAAGAACCTAATGCACACACACGTGCACACCCACGTTTACACTCTCACATAGACACACACACACACTCCTTGGCAGAGCAGTGATTTGCAGCAGCCCCATGATCAAAACAGCATGGTCAGCTGTATCTTTACACACACACACACACAGGCTGGTTGTTGACAGTTAGGTCTGAAGTGCATTGTGCTCATTAGGTGGGGTTGCAGATTGGTTTTTATTTATAGCCAGCAGCAGGCTCAGCAGTAGCAGTAGCAGCAGCATAGAGGTGTTTGAAGAAGCACAAGCCTCCAGTGGGCCGCGCTAACAAGATGCATCCGGAGCTGATCGCTCTCCGAGCTGCAGGAGTTCAACTCTGATAGTTAGCATGGTGTGGGTTAGTATGATTCAGGTCAGTTATTTATAGCAGACGTTGTATGATATGGGTTGGGCCAAACAGTCTATAGTGATATATATGATGCCATATGTTATCAATACACTGGCACAAGCATTGCTGTATGTTCTGTTGCTCTGATGCAAAGGTGTTACCATCTTTTACTAACAAAGATTCTGATCTTTGCCAGCTGTTGCTGTTTCAGTATGTGTTCTTTTTGCTGTGTGTGCTTTTTGAAACAATGTGTTCTGTTTAAGGGGGACATTTTTCTCCACCGTAACACAGATGGTGTGGAGTATCATAGATGGTTGTCTTTAAATATAGATGGCTGACAGATTAAAAAGAAAAATATAAGTGTCTTAGTAAGGTGTTTGGCAACCATGAGCCACCAGAACTGCTTCAATACTTTTCCGAAAAATATCTCATCTAATTTGGTGCTTTGATGATGTTGGTGGAGAGCACTGTCTAAACCCCCATTCTGACTGAATCTATTTCTCAGGGGGAGGTGGGGTAATTTTAACATTATATGCGCTGCAATGATTTTAATCCTGTCCGGAGCACGTATGTGGGTACATTTTCACCCCCACCACAGTAATAATAACAGCCACAATTACCTACTGTTTGTCGGCGAACTCGCTGGTCCTCCTGTTATTTAAATCCAATCCAGAGCAACAAAATTGTATTTTAAAGTGGATCTTTTACCCATGTGAAGATCTGTTTTTCCTTCTTTTTTATAAAATCAGTTCAGCTGAAATTTCACTTCTGTGTGAAAACGGAGTGAATGAAAAACAGGCCTATTTAAGAACCAATATGAGGACATTAAAAAGGAGTCCAAGACCCCATAAAAGCTCATCAAATGGGCTGTTGTAAAATATAGGTACAGGTCTTTTCTTTAAAGCCCCATTTTTAGCCTATATTTGTTAACATTTTGGCAAATTGGCACCATTCAAAGTATGCAAATTTGCTATTACCAGTTTCTATTTGCAATGTACACATGGATGTACCGACAACTATCACTGGATTACTTATTACTAATACTAATGATGGTGATATTAAACATGTTCAAGTTCTCAAGCACATTTTTTCTATATGATTTAAGTGGATTTATTAACATTTATTTCCAACGGACATAGATAATGATATCCTCGGTAAGTGTTAATCACACTGAATGATTTGACTGAGAGGGAATATATTTGACTCATATTCTTCTCACACAGTATCGTTTTTAATTTTTTACCCGCCTGTATATCGCATATCACAAATGCAAAAATTCATATTTCATGTGAACAAACTTGTGAATCCCAGGCCTAATATGATATGATTTTAAACCTATGAATATAGACATGGCTACAATATTTTGACAAATAGCCAAATAATGTTTAAATTAAATATATTAGTCTTTGGGTACTTGCCTATATTATCTAAACTGGGCTTTACAATCATGTTCATGACCTTATGGGACAAACAGTATACCGTCATGATGTGCATTTGTGTCAATAGATATAAACGAATGTATATCTCTGCCAATCCTGAACATCTATGTTGCTGATTAGGACCAAAGTGCAGAAACCTCATTGCAAGCATAACTATGTTTGGTCTTTAAAACTATACACTGGATATAGGCTTAGCCAAAAGTGAAAATACAAAATAAGAATGACTAAATGAAAGACTAAAATGCTAATAGGTATGTAGGGGCAGAAGTAACTGGATTGACAGTTGCTCGGTATAGACGACTCAAGACATATCAACTAGGATCTGGAACAAACACGATATATTGAGCGAAGTAAACAAGTAAGGTAAATCATACGACTCATAACTTAAGAGAAAATGTTGGCCAATGGTCAGAAGCAAAGAGATCCCAGCCCACTGGCTTTGTTGACAAAATTATCAGGGACAGCACCAGAATCAGCACCCTGGACAGTGATTTTGAGGGAAACATTGTCCTTACAATCTGCAGATATGCATCAAAATACAAGGTTCAAGGTCATTTAATTATCGTTGTACAATGAAATTAGTAGTTAGTAGTCCTTCATGCTACACACATATATAATATAGAATATCCTACAGTTATTTACAAACATACATAAATACACGTGTATAAATACCCAGGGAAAAATTCAGTGCATTTTTAGAATTTGCATCTGGGGGAATGCAAGACAGAAGCAACAAGTTAGTGAAGATGGAAACAGTGTCCAACCACTTTGCCTGCGCTTCAGCACCAAGCACCATCGATGTAACACAAAGTCTGCCTCCCCTCATCCCGCCGGAGTTTTGCGCTCCTTCAGCTTGGAACACGGCCCGCTAGTTGAGTGCTTGAGCCGGGATGTTGTTGGAGGAGGTCTCTGCAAAGATGTGGGCACAACAGTCTCTGACTTACCATTGCTTGGCCAGCCTGAGTCCGATTTCATCCAGATTGGACATTAACCAAGAGCAGCCTTAAGTCCAAACTGGGCCAGCTTGGCTCCTATCCTGGCTCTTCCTCACACAGCACCTGTCATCGTGTCTGGTCCGATTGATCTGGCTGGGTGGATCGTCTCATGGTCCCCTGCTCTCTAATCAAAAACCCAGCTTCCTTTTTCAATGAATAGGTAATACGTGTTTCAGCAATACGTATGGAAAAGTTAACGGATAAAAACAAAAATGTAGCAGAGTTTGAAGGAGCTAGCCTACAGACCACAGCGTCTACATGCACAGCCGTCCAAATCTTCTGATTCAGTCGATTTTAACAAATTTGGCTTAGCCCTTTAGATCAAATCCACTCCAGCATCAGGCAATTATGTTTCAGCAATAAAGCCTGCCTGCCAGTCACCTCAGTCTCAGGCTAGACGTTACTTTTAAGGTAGTCAGCTCCTCAAGATGAGTGACACATAAAGTGTGGGTAGAGGAGCATGAACATCTAACTGAAAGGGATGAAGGTGGGACTATCAAAACAATGTACTGCTGACTCAAGGTGAAAAGTTGGGAACTGGGAAAAGTTTGCTGCAGCCAAAGAATAGAGGAGAGAAACAATAAAGCATAAAAGGGGAGTGAACATATCCGAATAGAATGCGTGAATGCAAGTGATTCTGTGTGTGTTTTGGCCTTCATAGAATAACTATACCCAGGCTAATAATCCTGCTTACTAAATATGAAAGTGATTTTTCAAATTTCACTAATCATGATAAGCAGAGACTGTGAGTTAATTCATAAATTACATGTGTGATCTCCACACAACACTTGCTCAGTGTAAATATGCCTTAAAGCTTATGGAGTCAGGAGATTCCAATGAACAGTATACAGTACTAAGTCTGCACTTTTCACTCTTAACACCTGGGTTTCGACATCCACATTGCACCCAGTGTTGACACCCAGAGGCGACAGGCCTCCATGGTATTACCTGTTGACAGCAACATCCACTGCACACGCCAGGAAAGAGTTTTTCCATTCAAAGTTGCGAATCAGGCCATAAAGGATGGAAAAATGTTGTGTGTACAATGGCAGCCACTCAGAATTGACCTCTCCCAACCGAAGGCCTCTTGATCTGCCTGGGCCCTAACACTGCCCAGCCAGCGATTGTAGGTGGCTGGATCTGTATAACTGACACATACAAAAAAAACGTAATGCTGAATGAAACCAAATGTAGACAGGTACTTGTTAATCTTGTTTGAAATTTCAAAAAGACTAACCTTTTCATTAAACATTCAAACACAATGAAAAACATAATGAGAACAGAAAAAAAATATATAAAGGAGCTTTATATTTTTAACAGTAAATTTCCTGATGTGTCAAAAAGTGGCACAAAAAGACAAAAGAAAACTTTAGAGTCAGCTGTCATATTTCATCATTGGCTCATGCTCTTTGTAAGGATACAATTTGAGTCAGTCTACCTGTTTTGTACATTGCTTGTCTGTTCTATTCAAATTTCACCATCACCTGACATCTTTTGTCTGAATGTATCTTTGCATTCCTATCTTACTAAAATAATACAAAGCCAACATTTATTCAATCCCACTTCCCCTTTTCATTATCTTTGTCCCACAGCTTTTCTGAAAGAATTCGCACTATAATGTGTATAACTTTGGTTACACCAGGTACTCACTGTCTGTATGAATGCATGCATAATTAATTTGTTTTGAGAAGAAAAAAAGAGAAGGGTTTTATTCTCAAAGCTGATTTGTAGAATTAAATGAACAAAAGTCCACATATTTGTTGAATCCCTGCATCTATGCCGAATATGCATTTTATACATTATTTTATTCATATCATTTAATTAAAAAAACAAAAAACTTTGAAATAGGGGGTGGTAGTTTAAAGTTTGAAAAGTGGCCTTGTGACTAGAAAATGACTGCTAAAGTCCAGAGACTGAGAAATATGTCTGGGATAGTGAGCAAAATGCTGCATTAGGGTTTTTTTTATTTGAACTTTAGTAAAGCAGGATGGTCTCTTGAGATCTTAACACTCATAATGAGATTGTTTAGTGTCTGACAGTAGATGCACAACCATATAAACCTGCATAAAAATCACATAAACCCCTGTATTCGTTTTTCCACTTTTATTCTACATTTACAACCTGGTGACGTGTTATTAAACAGGGAAAAAAAGTTGCTCATTATTGTATTAATGCCAGCCAGCCAGAATATATTAATGAGTGATTTTTATAAGATCTGCAATCCACCACAGTTAGTAGCCTAAAATCACCGAATGTATTAAAATTCATACTGTGGGGAACCATCAATACAATCTGTACAAAATGTCATGGGAATCCATCTAGTCGTTGTCAAGACATTCCTCTAAAAGCCAGAAAACCTCATGGTGGTAGTATATAAAAGTCAGGGGTTCATCAAAGTCAGTAGGCTTCATCCTGAGTATCAGTACAAAATATCATGGTAATCCATGTTATAGTTGTTAGGATATTTCAGTCTGGACCAAAGCAGTGGACCAACCGATTGGAAGACCAACATTTCCATCCCTACACCCATGCCATTCCTAGCATAGCTAAAATATTTTATTTTATGCAAGGACCTTTTCAAGGCCTAACTGTAAACAGTGGTTGTTTCTGTCCATGATAAATATTGCATCCAGTCCTAACAAGCCACAAACTTACAGGATCCTGCTTGTTGCACAATATATCCGTCATGATAATGCAAACAACACCAAATATACAGTCTTAAATATAAGTAATGAATAGGCTAGTCATGCCTCCATGGATGGCAGCTCTGACCTGGGGATGTGCTGTGCAGTTGTCACCACCACCGGGTAGAGCCTTATTGATGGTGGTGTAATTGCCATACCAGGCGATGATGCTGCCAGTCATGATACTCTCAATGGTGCACCTGTTGAAATAGCAGAGTATCCTGGAGTCCAAATGGAGCCTCCTCAGCCTGCGGAGGGATAAGAGCCGTTGTCTTGCTGTCTCTATGATGTTGTTGGTGTGGTGAGTCCAGGTCAGGTCCTCGCTGATCTGGACCCCACGGAACCTGAAGCTGGTGACTCTCTCCACTGTGGTCCTATTAATGAAGATGGGCTTTGTCCTACTCCCTGTCGCTTCCTGTATTCCACAATTCAGCTCCTGTTTTGCGGAGGTTGAGATGGAGGTTGTTGTCCTGTCAGACATATATTTTAATTATTCACCTCATCCAAATAGTGCCATGTGACAAGAATGGAACTCCTCTCTGTAGGTCTTCATCACCGGGGATCAGGCCGATGACGGTTGTGTCGTCAGCAAACTTGATGATGGTGTTGGAGCTGTGGGTGGCTACGCAGTCTGACGCACCACAATTGTCCAGACAATAAAAATAACTGGACTTTTTTTTCTGGCATTTTTTGTTTGATAGTTACAGGCATGTTTTTTCCTTGTCATTCCGACTTGAATTAATTATCAAAGCCCATTATGACAGCCCTGTGGCATCACAGGTGTTAACTGGTGCAGACAATGTCTCAATGACTCAGTTGCACCAAGCACTTTCACTGAAGCGCTTGAGCACTCTTGTTTTTGGACCCATCATGAGATGTCTCAGGGCTTTCTGAGTGAGGGCCCATTGTATGCTCGGTGCCGTTTTATTAGAGCATTTTTAGTCTGGCTGAAGGCCTGAAAGTGGAAAAAAAAGAGAATGCTTTTGTCTGAGCTCCGCCGTTTCGGAGCCTGTGGTATCTTGACGTCAGTAGGAGCTGGGGCCCGGCAAAGGAATGTTGACATGTTAATCACCATGATCCCCCATATTTCTGTTTCTATAGATCTGTTTTTCCCCTTACTCACTATGGCTTTTTTGCCTCTTCTCCTTTACACTTCCCTTTCACCATCTCCATCTTCACTTCTCAACTTCTGAGTCATCTTTTTAACCCACTCGCCATTCTCCATCATTCACCCAGTCATCTTTTTTATCCTTTACTGATGTAGGTTTCCCCCTCTGTCACCACTCTCCTCTCTCTCTTGACCTAGTTTCTATCAACACAAATCATCCACAGTGTGCACAATGTAGATCTGATACAAAGCTAGAAACCAGATAAGAGTGTGGAATTTACAAGGTATTAAAGTTCCCCCACCCCTCTCCTTCTACTGCACTTCCCCTCTTCTCTCCAGGACTTGGTAATCCCTGCTCTCTCTCTGGGGCTGATAAGAAATGGGATAGGAGAGGGGATAAGAGAGGATATACACTACACCTTTGCACTGCAAGTCTCACTACATATAGAACAAGTGGATAAGGTTTGACAGTTTTTACTGAATCCTTGTACTGAAGAAGTGAGGAAGCGTCAAGGATTTTTTTTCTAAGAATCAAGGCTATAACTTAATTAGCAAGTATCTAGTAAATCAGGCTAAAGGAGGTTTTATTATTATTTTAAATCTTTGCATCTTACCTGCGGTTTCATAACTGCCAGATTCCTCCTTCTTTTATACCAAATGAATTAGAATCACAACTTGGAAACAACTGGGAAAATATTTTTTGGACACAATTATCTTGACTCAAATTCCACATACTAGCTTCTCAAGTTCTATTAGTGTACATTAACTTCAACCATACAGTGATGTTAGGTAATATACAATACTTTATGACTGTAAAATACAAGTTATATATCCATTTTCTGTCAAATTAATACAGATTCAGAGCATCTGTAAAAAATACCTGGCTCCTTAGCTGCCAAATGCTCCACTATGTTCACAAGAGAGGCGCTAACTGTGCCGGTCTGCTAGCTTTCAGAGCTTTTTTGCTAAAAAAAGTTGCTTGCTGCAACCCAAAATGACACTACGAGAGCCATGAGAGTGGACCAGACAGCTGAACAATGAGCTGAAACTCACTATAAGGCGCCGTAAAGCTGAGGGAGCTTCAGAGTCGGGTGATAATTCTCTGTAGGTCCATCACTAAGAACTACCCCTTTCACATTGTCACATTTTTTTGACATTGTCATTGATACATTTTTAATTATAAAATATAACTTACAGCTACTTTAAATGTGGCTCAACATCCATGGTTGTACTTAGCTAATACTTGTTTCAATTGGTCAAATACATTTCCCAATATGTTTAAACTAGTTTTACTTCATGCATATCTTTTTGTCTTGCTTTTTCCAATGAACTTGTCCTGTCTCTACCCCCTCACCCTCTTACATGTCATAATAACTCATATGCTTGCTTGAGAGCTTCTATAGCCTAACCAATAATCGTAAATGGTAAATGGACTAAGCGACAATGAGCACTTTTCTAGTCTTCCGACTACTCACATTCCCTCCATTCACGCACATTCATGGCAGGAGCTAACTGCCCATCAGTACAGTAATCTAATCTAACTTTCACGCACACTCACACACCCTCGGGAGTGTTTTAGGGTTCAGTATCATGCTCAAGGACACTTGGTGGACCGATTGGTGGACGACCCGCTCTTCCACAAAGCCACAGCCCCACTAATAATGTAGCGGTTAACATCAAAGGAACATTTTTCAACTAACAATGTGAAATTACAGTATGTACATTACAGTTACGATTGGCTTACCTCTGTATATTTATATCTTAAGAAATCATTGCTGTCCTGCTTGAAGAGTTAGTCACACTGCGCCTACATGTACCAGAATGCAACTTTTTCAAATGAAAAAGTGAGCCCACTTTAAAACCTGGCATTATTTACCTGGTTGGTAGTTCCAAGATACCCTCGCGAGTTCTGATATATTGCCTGAATACGACAATTTTATCCCAGTTTACTGTTGATGTTTTGAAACATAGTTCTTGCTTAACTTTCAGAACAATTGCCCCGAAACGTGGGGTTTTAGAGTCTTTATCAGTGACTGAAAGTTGTGCTTCTTTTTCCCTAATAAATTGCAAACGTCACAATATACAAAAAAAAGGTTACTTTTGTTTTGTTTGGAAGGGTCACTTTGCTGTAACAAATATCACCTATTAAATACCTGATTATTATCACCTACCTGGTAATTAGCTCCACAAAGTAACTACACAAGCACAAAATTGAGCCAAAAAACATGCAGTGGTCTCCTCCTCTCCATCATTTTGGTATTGGTTGTTTCTTTTGGTTTATCGTCAAATAAAACCTCTTGTTCTGTCCCTGTTGTCACACACTACTAAACTTACTCTGCACTGGAATTGGTGGAGCACTGACAATCAGCTCTACCTCTTTGGTTTCCAGCAGCTCTGACTTTGTCCTGGTTTGTGGTGCTGCCGCTGCCAAGAGGGATAGCAAGGGGATAGCTGGGTGGGGGGCGGGTGCTAATTTCCACCCTTGATCCATACAGTCCAAAGTTCGTGCATACTGGGAAGCTGTTGGGTTTTTCCAAAAAACTCACTTCTCAACTTCAGTGGCAGACTGAGCTGCAAAGTAGTCATGACCACAAGGAGAGACGAACACACAATCTCAGCCAAGAAATCAATATTTAAACCACACTCTCCCCGTGCATCTCCCACTGTTCACTGACTTCAAAATATGTCAGTAGACGGCAAAAATAAAAGGAAGCACATGACAAAGTATTGATACACATACCACCCGTTGACCAGTACATGAACGTTCTAATTTAAATTTCCCCTCCAGACACATTTTAAAGTATGTACAAATACTCTGCTATGATTAATATTTTGTTAAACATGATTATCCCACATAAAAAGTATAAACTCTGAGAAGGGGCTGGAAGCACATCTACTCTGTCCCTTATTGAGAAATTCTAGATCTATGAATGCCGCATCCTTCACCACTGCGTGTTAGGTTGACATGTGCTGGTGAGAGCATGGATGTGGGTGAGAGACACACAGCCACGGTGTTAAAGCGGTGGGCGTCGAGAGGGCTAGAAAACATCGGAGAGATTACGCGACACATTTTTGAGCCTTAGTCAGACCCAGATGGGGAGTCTATTGTGCACCGAAATCGGCGACACACATATTCTGACAGACGTATCAGAAGAGTGTAGTTAGCATCGCTTTGATTTGTTTATGTTGTTAGCTTTGTCGACTTGTACCTGGCAGCGGCTGACACAGCGTTAGTGGTTGTGACACATACAATAATATCTGCAACAACAGTGTGTTCACCCTATTATTATGTAATGTTAGTAGATAGGTGAAGGAATCTCCAGGGGCCAGTTTACATCCAAAAACTGCACTCTCGTGTTTGCTGTCAAAACCTTCGCTACGCCAACTTGGTGCAAACTCCTGCTCTCCGCATTGACAAGTCTGCTCTGCTCTGGGGGTTTTAGGTCTCGTTGCTGGTGGCATTGCAATTGGCTTTTGAATTTGTGAAATCAAATCTAGCTTGTGCACAGACACCTCCCCCTTCAGTGGAGGAATGTGAAAACACCCCTCTAGTGACAAACTTTGCACGGCTACAAGTCAATAAAGTCAAGGTGTGACATTTTAGGGGACACAAACGTAAGAAAAAACACATTTGAGTGGAGGGGTACTTTAATGACAGCCAAGAGATCCAAGTAAAATTGCTGTTTTCGTCTTAGAGGACAAAAGGTAAACGAGAAACAAGGAACCACCGAGGTGAGAGCAGATTCAAATAAGAAGAACCCAGAATGCAACTGTACAACATATTTGCTCTCCTAGTCCTCCCTTCTGTCCCCAGGTTTTCATCATTGCTTCTCCCCAGCACAGCCTGCAGACACACACTGCCCTACTTTGGTGCGAGTTGTATCCCTACTTCAGAAACAGCTGCCGTGAGCGCCACGGGGCAGAGGAAAGAAAGCACCGCATGGTCGTTGCCTCGAAGCATTGTGTTATGAGTCAGGCAGAAGATCTATTCTGTGTCACCAGTCCTGCTGGAAGGATTTGGGACAGTTTACTGTGTAAATAAGCCTCTGGGGTTTCAGTGTTGCCACACTACTTTGTAAAAGCATACCTCTATTTAGTTCAGTTTGCTTTTAGTTAATTGCACGGAAGTGAAGTTTTTATCAAAAGTACAAATTTTATATCAAGTATATTTTCTGTGAGCCAACGTATTTAGTGTTTTAAATAATGGGCTTTGACACTGCTTCTATAATACTAGTCAATTCTGGAATATGCACACAGGGAGATAGAAGCCAATGACATTCAGAATCACAAAAAAATTTGAGTTGTGAACTCAAGTAAAAGCCAGAGGGAAAGCTATCTCCTGGGAGATGAGTCCGGAGAGAGGACTAAATGGAATAGAGAGGGAGAAAGAAAGAATTGGAGATGGACGGATAAAAAGAGCTATAAAAAGAATGTAAAGATAAAAAAAAATAATCAGAACCACAGAAGGTGGCATAAAAAGGCCAAGAGGGAGAAGAAGGCGGCATCTGCCAGAAATGTCAGTTGCCATTGTGTAAAATACCAAGGGGGAGGAAAGGAAGTGGGATGGACAGAGGGAATAGGGTGGATGCTAAAGGAGAAGAGAGGAAAGACTGTGAGAGACGCAGGAAATTTAAGTGAAAATAGTGTTAGATTGATAGAGAAAAAAAGAAATACTGACAATGATAGGATAGAAATTAGAGAGAAAGAACAGGATTGATGGAAGATAGAAGGGAAGGAAAGAATAAAGAAAGAAAAGCGGTGGATAGAAAAAAAAAGGTCAGTGAGCAACTGAGAAGCAGATTAAAATGTCAGGGAGGAGAAAGAAGAAAGCAGAGGGCATCTCGCTGAAACCCAGAAATCTAAAAAAAAAACAAAAATCACCTCTCGCTTTTCTAGGATGAGAGAGAGTGAGCAGGTGAGGAAGGCAGGCATGGAGTGAAAAGGAGGAGGAAAGATTGAGATGAGGGGAATGAAGGAGCAGGGAAGAGAAAACGTAGGAAAAGACATCTGTCAAAGTGTTTCGGTATGTGTGTGTGTGTTTTCATGAAAAACAGCCAGCCATTCTAAACCTGGTATCATCCTGGCGTCCATTACAGCAGATTCTCAGAGAGCAGACCACCAAAGTCCTGCATCGCATCCATGTAGGCACATTGGCCAACACACACACTCACATACACACACAAAAGACGTACACATGATGTTCTTGCAGAGAGTGATAAATACTGACAGTGTTGCTTAAGCTACTTGAAAAGTCTAGTTTTACAAGGTACCGGTTACTTTGCATAGGAAGACCTGGAACTGCAAGAAAGCTAAAAGCAATAAAACACATTTGTGGTTTTTAAAAAGGGACATCTGTTAAAACGTACAGCATGAATGTTTTTTTTTTTTTTAATAATTCAAGTTTTTATTGTTGTTATCCGGTACATGACAATATCATACAAAACGAATATATAGTACAAAAATGCTACATATAAGGTCAAAATACAGACAGTGGTTGTAATTATCAGCATTAGACTGGGTACATAATGGAGGAAAAGGGACAAGGAAAGAAAGATATGAAAAATGAGTAAAAAAAAAAAAATAAATAAAGACATAATCTCGCATCCAAGTAATGCAAAATAATGAGAAGTCAGAGTTATTGTGTCACAAGGACAGACAATGTCACAAAACACCAAAAATCTTCCCAGACAGGGATACACACAGAAACACCTGCTCTGTTCGTATAATGTAGTTTGTAAAGCAAACGCTCATATGAGGCTGTCTTTGTCATTATGTTGACCCATTCTTTTAATGTTGGTGTTTTGGGAGTTTTCCAGTATTTCAGAATGACTCTAACCATCACAGAGACCCCCACCATGATTACAGCATAAATAGCTTTCACAACAGCAGCAGACTCAGGACATTTGACTGCAGCGAAATGACATTCTGAACTCTGACCAATCATGGCTTTTATTGTTGCACATCCGGCATGATGTGCAAAGGTGATCAGGCAGGAAGGGCAAGAGATGGCCATACAGGATGAAAAATGTCAATGATCCATGATGTCCAAAGCGTCACTGAGCATTTTGTAGACATAAATACTGCAAAAAAATCTGTCCCGACAGTCTTCCCGTCTGGACTTCGTTCAGCATCTGTTGGCTTCCACTATGACACAATACACGGTGTAAAATGGCAAATCTCCGTGCCCTTTTGTTGAACCTAACCTGTAGAATCACTTTTCACATACATTGACATTGGCTGAAACAAATAAATATGTTATTCGTACAGTGAAGCAACAAATGTACTCAGAAGTACAAGGAATCCACATTTCCAAAACTTGACTCTCAACACCAGAATATAAATAGAGTTTAACACACAACAACAGGTTGCCACAACAGCTGTTTTCTGCTTGTTTCAAAGTGTAGAGCAAAAATGTTATGCATGTAAATAATGTAGGTATGCGAATAAGTAAACCACCACATATGGTTTAATTATAAAACTGTAAATTAATACAGTCCTTAATCTACTTCAAATTGAGATGTTGTTTTTGCCATAAAAAGTCAACTACCAAATACAGCTCAACTGTGTTGATTAAAATAAGGATAGATTTAAAACAGATGCATTGTAATCTCTTCTTCCCTCTTAAATTCAGCCTCTCGTGTCTCCCCAGCTGCTGCTTCCACTTCCTCTTCTTCAGTAAACTAATTTTTGCATCTGTCTGCTTGCATTAACTTGGATGTCTCTCTTCCCGTCTGTGTAGCCACTTTCATTACAAGTTCTCACTCTGAGTGGACGGAGGGACGAATGAAGGTGAAAGGTGGCAGACAGAATGACAGATTAAAAAAACCCACAAGTCTCCTTTTGTGCTCTCTCCTCTTTCTGTTTTATTGGGGGGGGGGGGGGGGGAATTTTTGCAGGGGACACATAGGGTGCGGGTTGCCACAAAAAATCCTTTCCTTTTTACACATCTAGATGTTTATAAGAGATTGGTGTGTGCCCCTGTGTTCTAAAAATTTTAT
>CM022472.1:4665934-4683383 GCA_011952105.1 Coreoperca whiteheadi
TTATTGCAGAGGACACATAGTGTGCAGGTTGCCACACAAAATGAGTGTCTGTAATTTAGCAAATTACACTTTAAGAGCATTTGGCTTTTATTAGATACAACTCCTCCTCCTCGGTTAACATAAGTTAACCAATACTAAAGAGGTTTTTACAGATTTCCCCATAATCAAACCAAAAACCACCATTTGTCACTCTATATTTTTTATAGCCTAATATGGGGTGGGTTTTTGGCTTCTTACTCTAGATAAGACTTTAATGCAACAACATCCTTTCTTCAATCTGGGAGACAGATATTCAATTCGCTGTAGAGATATATTGTCAAATAATTGTGACACAGGTTCTGAAACTGATTGAACATTTTTTAGAATTCTATAGTTTAACATTAAACTGTTTCCTAAAACTGCGCGTTCTGTGCAGGAAAGACACACGTTTCTACAAATGTTTCAGGTGCTGTTTAAATTGGAATTATTGTAAATATAACTTCATGTCATGGAGTTCTGTCTCTTTTCTGTTTCTTTGTCTCCCCACTCCATCTGTCTTTGCTTCCTCCCCCTCCCTCTCACTTTCTCAAGGGCAGCTAACACACACAGAGGTAAACACATGTACTGTGAGCGGCTACATCGCTTGGCTGCCATGCCGGGCATTCCCAGGTGGCACACACTCAAATTTAAAGACAAACATGTTACATTCCAAAGCTTTTCACACTTCTACCGCTATGGCCAAGGTGAGAGAGAGAAAGAGAGAGAGAAGTGACCAAGGAGAGAAATAACTGGAAAAAAAGCAGGAGTGATTTAATCTAACAACTTAACTGAACTTGAGTGTCCATTTTCAAATATGGTTGATATTGGGTGAAAACCTTACTTCTCCAAAATGAATCTGTTCAGGAAATATCTCCTGTGACCAGATGAACATGTTCAGTTTAAACATAACCCCCTTTTCTGTTTAGGTTATGATAATACTATAACAAAAACGGAAGCACTTGGATGTGTGGCACAATGTCATATTTTGGCATCTTGGTATCGTATCCCCCCACCCCCCACACACATTATTTTACTTTCTTTTCTGGTTACCACAGAGTGGGTTCTACCTCTTATCATACCTGACAGGATTAGAAAGCCAAGTTTGATCCTGTGTAAAATCCATGGTATGATGTTATAAAATGAATTCACTCTAATGAAACCAGTGCTCTCTGCTTAAGATGTTTTGAGAATTAGATCTGTACTAACAATATGTTGTGGACATAAAAAGCATCCCCTTGTGTTTAAAGTTTGGCAAAGATTCACACCATTTTGTCAACTGTTTGCATGATCGTGCAACATGCTTTGAATCAAACACCAGGAAACACCTGTCAACTCAAACGGATATATGAGCTTGGATGAGTGGCATTATCCTCTTCAGTTTTTCAAGTGTAAGTCCACTGGACTTTTCTTGGCACCTTAAAGAAGGGATGGCTCATCATGTGTCATGGAGGGCCAACAGTCTGCAGGTGTTGCGTCCAATCAATCAACATAGCAGGTGATTTCCCAGATTAGTTCCTGCCCTCCCTACTTGAGGGAGTACTAATCAGGAAAATCACCTGTTGGAGTGATTGGTTGGAAGGAGAACCTGCAAACTGTTGGCTTTCCGCAGCACACACTTGCCCATACGGAATTTAAAAAGGAACACCTAAATCACAAATCCTTCGTATTCTCAAAGGCATCCATGTAATTAGTTTCATTTTTATCTCCTGTAGTTTAGAAATGTCTGCGTTGCACTGTTAAGTATCCTGCAACCCTGTGTCCTAAAAATGATGCTTTTACACAACCAATTTAATGTATTAAATATGTTTTGTAGGAATTTTAATGCAATCTGGACTACAGTTTTGATCAGTGTAATTAGGACATTTTTTGTTAATGAACATAACTGTTCATATTGAGCGTGTCAGCAAAATGTTCCCTTTCACTGTTTGTTTTCCTGCCAAATCAGGTTGTGGCATCTAAAGAACGATACACATTTTATGGTCATGTTAGGCAACTCAGAGCACTTGGTTAAGATTAGTAAAATATAGTAATATCAATATCTATCGAAAAACCAACAGTATTTCTCTAGCCTCAACCAAAGTGCTTGTGTGATATACGGGACACAGGGCACAAACTGGTCTCGAGTTAGAAGTCCACCCTGGCCTTGGGGAAAAAAATACTGCCAGTAAAAGTAATGGTAGAACAACCGTTTGCTCCAAAAAAAAAATAGACAAAACCATTTAGTGGTACATAAATGTAATATTTTTAGAACACAGGGTCACACACCTCTCTGTACAGTGTTTATTGAAACTGTCTTTTATTGAGGAAATAACCCCAAAAATGTCACAAAAAAAGTGAGGTCTGTGGATTATATTGGAGAAACCAAGACATTGTTAAAGAGAAACACTTCTATTGAGTTTTACAAGTATTTTTTCTTTGTTTTGAGCATTACTAACAACTTTTATTAAGCTCTGTTATATTAGAGTGTAAGTTGAAGCTAAAAGTTAAAATCTTGGCAAATAAAATCCAAACTCTCGGCATTGGTTGATATTATTAGGTTTCACACATATCGCTCAGTTTGTATGCCTTCATTTCCACAATGTAGGTTCATATTTAGGGAATATGTATGCAGTGGTACCAAATTTGATTGTTTATGAGCCACATCTGGTCCGTCAGGCACGAAACCCTGCAGCACAGCAGCTCTAGAGGACCAGCAGGAAGCACTGTGCAACACCTCACATGTGCTTAGACAAACATAAAATGAGCCAGTTGCAGAAAAAGTTCACAACTCCCTCTTGAGCAATACTCCTTCTGAATACATGTTTGATGAGAAAGCAGTAACTGCACTAGATTCATCCACTTCTCTCTCCCATTAGTTTGTCGGAGAGCTTGTTAATGATGGAGACCCTCATTAGCAGACACTTGTGCACTGTATACAAGAGAGGCAGTGGTGCTTTCAAACAGCAAAATCATTTATTTTAGCCTCATTAAAGCAAGGTCCAAGCCAGTTATCTCAAATCTGATTATCCACCCATCCCTGCTGACTATTATGAAATTAGGAAATATAAAAATTTAACAAAAGGATTGACCTTTGTTTTCACAAATGCTTCTAATAAAATCCACAGTGATGTAGATGCTTAGCAGAGCTTTAAAAAAAAGTCCCTTTTTCCAGAATTTCATGACTGCTAGGCTGTCGAGTAATGAAGATCTGACACCTTTAAAATTGCATTATTTGAGTTTGCTGGGAGAATAGTTGTACAAAACATGCTATGCACGCATTTCAGAGGAAAAAAGCCCATAAAGTATTTCAAAAGACACCTGCCTTAGTATGATTTGATTTGTAAGTAGAGGTCTGAGTGCCCCAAGTCAAAGAACGCAAACTCTGACACACACCAGCTTGACAAGCTTATTTGAAGCGTCTATGGTTCACTGCAGGTGAGAGATTTGAAGCCTCAAAACCAGAGCACTCACAGAAGAAAGCAATATCCTGAATAAGATCTCGCCCACCTTTCTTTCACTCTTGTAGACAAGTTTTATTTGAAACCAGTGTGAGATTTTAAACAACTTGTCATGCATTTGACAGTTTAGTTCTGAGCTTCGTGTGATGGTTCGTCATGCCTCACATTGCTTTTCAATTTTGTCTCCTCAAATGACTTAGTTATTAGTTGGTTTGGGCTTTTCTGACAGTGTGTCTTGGAAATGCAGTGCCATTCAGCAGCCAGCTCTCATGTCTTAGATATGGGAGGTAATCAAACTAGGTTTAGGGTGATGGCATCAAAGCCTCCACTGGACACCTCAGCATACATTTCACCATTGCATAAAACACAAAGGTCTGACTTTCCTGTATATTTCTGGCTTAGTAGTGATGTGATATCTGGCGTCTCATTCTACTCAACCTCCACCTGGATGTCCTCAGGGGGGGGACCCTATACACATGTGTAGAAAACCACTTTCAGCTGCACTCTCATTCTTTTGTTCAATACACAGAGATCATTTCTATATATTGGTGACAGAACATAGATTTATTAGTATTACAGAGTTCCTCCTGAAGGCAAAGCTTGTGCTTGAGCTATGAATTAATTATTTTGCTTCTGTATTTGTCAAAGAATAGTGTGTCTGCTCGATCTTTTCAAGTCATTTGACCCTATCTATTTCTACTTTAAAAGATAGCTTCACATTTTTTCATATCTTTCTTAAAACAATACTCACATAACCATATGTACATTGAAACCGTTTTTGCTTGCAGTAACTATTTCTCTTGTTCACACTGTACAGGCCATTAAAAGATCCTTTCCCAATGTGCTTCAAATCAAAGTGATGAGGGACAAAATCCACAGTCCTTGCTCTGAGCAAAAATACAATCCAAAGTTTATCACAAGATAATGAGTCTTCAGCAGTTTGAGTCACGATCAAAAGTTAGTGTTTTAGCACCAAATTCCCAATAACTGACAACACAATTTTTCAAGTCTATCCTTTTTATTAGTAGATGGTGCAACACAGCTAATAAGCTATGAATCAGCACTGCCAAGATGGCTTGCAATTGGTAAATCGCACACATTTTGCGGGTCAGAGTTCACCAGAGTTAAACTTGCGGCGATTCCAGTTGAATGAAGAGATTTCACTGTGAAATTCCATTGTTTTATATCCTGGTGTGTGCAGGCCTTTCTTGGGAGAGGTTGTCTGCTTTACTTTTCTGTGACCATGTGGGTTTTTGTGTGAGGCCAAGGGGTGCATTTACGGATCAGGAAAACAGTTCCTGGCCGCATTAAGACAAAGAACTAAAGTGTGGGTGTTTGAAGAGCTGTTTTGATGTAATTGTAGTTTCACTGAATGTGATAGAAACTTCCGTGGAAGTAAGTGTGTGTGTGTGTTTGTGTGTGTGTGTGTGTGTGTGTAAATTAATGTACAAGTGCCTATGCCTTAATGTGAGAGTGTATCCTTTGTGTGTGTGTGTGTGTGTGTTTGAGTGCTAGCAGGCGAGCCCTTGAAGGGTGGCTGAACAGATGGATGCGTGGGTGACTGAATTGTAAATATGGAAAATGACAGAGATACATGGAGATTTAATAGGCTACTGAGATGGATGGATAAACAGATGTTTAGCTCACCACGTGGATGAAAGATGCATGGATGGATGAATGGAGGGACAGGTAGATAGATGGATGTGTGATAGTGCTGAGACAGACTCATATGGTGTTGTCTTTTTGAATGTATGTGTACAGGAGGGGAGAGTTTCTGTGAAATCAAAACTGGTATGAATGAAAACACTAGAGGAACTTATGATGCAAGAAAGCAAGTCTGAGATGCAGAGACCGGGAGTAGCAGAGGAACACATGGAAGAGAGAGATCAAAGTGTGGAGACAGATGAATAGGAAAGACAAAGGTCAGGAGGGAGAGAACAGGATGAGATAGAGGCTGACTATCCAGGCCTGTAATTCAACGTAGACGAGAGTGTTTGTTTGAAAGAGAATGTTTTCTGTAAAGGCAAGAGTAAACCTAATCTGCATCTGATTAATTTCAATTCAGTGTTGAATTCATTGTCTTCTCAAAAACAAGCATGAAAAAAGTATAAAATCCACAAAAGGATAAAAAAACCTAGCACAAGATGCCAAAGTAAAAAAAAATCATATACACACATTAAAATCAATAGAATCAATACAGACATCTTCACTATCCTCTAATAAATAACGTAATAAGAGTAAATTGAGTTAATGGCACTGGAGTAAATTGTTTTTGGCAGTCTGAGCTTTCTGCCAATAGTCCAAAACAAACATTTGTCATAACCCTGATGAAGGAAACATTCATAACGCCCTGGTTTTGCTGACTGATCAGTACAGATTGAACCGTCAACAATGGTAAGAAGCAGTTGGCTCAAGATTATACAAAATAAGGCCATCCCAGGTGGAGGTTTTGAAAGACCTCTTTGACCTGGAGTGACTGGAAAAGTCTGATAGCTGCTGCTCTATTTTATAATTTCTGTAACCTTGTAATGGTGTGCTATCTTTGCCAGGTCTCCCTCAAAAAAGAGATTTAAATGTCAAGGGACTATCAGGTTGACTAAATAAAAATGAGCATAAGAATCCTTACTGCTGGCTCAAATGTATACACAATTTGCCTCTTACGCTCGTGTTTTTGTTCTCCCTCTTGCACAAGTCTAATTCTGCTCTTAAAAATTCATGGCTGTGAAAGGTTGAATTACAGGCTGAGTAGTGCTCAGAATTTGTTTTGTGCTCTCGAATCCTTTGTGGTCGATATACTTCTATAAGAAGAAGGTGAGCGAAAGGACAGAGGAAGGGATGGACAATAATGAACAAAGATGAAATTGCAAAGTTGAGGCGTGCAGGCTGTATAGAAGAATACAAAGAGAATGTTGGAGCAAAGTTAGCAAGAGAGTGAGGAGAATAAAGAGGGAGAGTCACACTTCTCTGTATTTTATGTAAATGTTATGTTCAGGCTTTACAGGGAAAAATAAATTGGTGGCAAAGGAGAAACACAGCTTGTTAATTTTTACCTGGAATCAAAATTTCGCAGAATGTTTTATTTTGTTTACACTTTTGATTTTAATTTGGGAAAATATGATCATGTGGTTTAATCATGTGGTTTAATCTGACAGGATGGTGTGTATTTGCATATGGATATGTATTTACAATAATGTGAAAATGTCTGTGCGCACACAGGCTCCTAGCCGCTCATTCGCGTCGCCTTTTAGTACGTCCGATACATGGATACACAAAGCCTAATGAATTCCACTCTCCACAGCACATCGGGCTCTTCAAGAACATACAGTGTTAGAGGGTCACTGAGGGGTTGGATTCGCATGCAATGCCAAGTATAAGTGCATCTTAAGTTCAGCCGCCATATCTTATTACTCTACTGGGAGAGAGCATTCGTGGGGAAAAATCTGCAGCATTTCCACTGTCTGCTTTGAACAGTATTTTTCTTTATAACTGTATGGATCCAGGGAGTGTTTGCTGGGCATTTTTTTTATAACAATTGTCTCTTTCATACCTTTTTTTTTTTAAGACGCATGCATACATAGCCAGTGTTGCCCAGTTCTTCTACCTTTTGAATAAAACTTTAGCAGAGTAACTTTGTCACTTCCCCCCAGGCAGATTCTATGAAGCTGATCATCTGTTTTTCTGCAACCATCATATTTTGAATCTTTGAGGTTTTATTTTGAGGATGAAGGTTGCTATATTTTTGTTTTATTTTATTTTTTATGTTTTTAGAGAAGAGACAAGTAGTTTATTCTTCTGCCGCTGGAAGAGGCAATTGACGCACACAGCTGCACTACAGTACAATCTTTCAAACCACAGTGAAATCCAGGGCCGCATGTTCCTTTCAGCAATCAGATTCGTGCTTTTCAAAGTGACGACTGACATCAGTGATAAGCCGGGCTACGCATGATGGCCGAGATCTGCGGTATGTGGCCACTGCAGGGAACAGAAGCAGCTGAGAATGATGAAAGGAAGGGATAAGAGAGCCCATAACACGAGGATTTGTAAATGTTGTAGTTGCACAAATATACATTGATGTATACAAAATCAGTAAGCATACAAAGAAACAACATGTCCACAAACTAATTCCTCCTTCCCATTGGTAATTGGCCAGCAAGATGGTAATGAGCACTTGTAGTGGAGGAGGTTTTTTCCTAATTAGCTTGATAGCCATATCAAAACGGCACTTTACTCCTTAATGTGCCAGGCTTCTAAATGTGGCTGAAAGCCGGATGTGGAAACAAGAAAAATCAACAGAGGAGAGGAAGAGAAGATGACAGCGAGCCACTCAAAAAACATACTGAGATCACTTTCAGCCTGGTATTGTGGCTTGATAGTGTTCCCTTTTTATAGCACTTAAAAACAACATTGGCTGAATGACAGTTGTAACCTTGCATTGTTTTCAGTGAAGCACCAGATGGTAACTTCAAAAAATCTTTGTGCAGTCAGATACTTGTTTTATAGAGTTTATAAGCTACTTAACTCTTAACTCCATTAACAGGACATGCACACCTGGTTCTGAGGAGTCTACTTGGGCAAAATAAGAAACTGGTCAAACCCTGTTTTTTAATATGATTATAGTCAACATTTTTCAGCAATAGCCACTCAATGTTGACAAGGTTATCATTAGCCCATCTCTACTAGTGAGCTAATCGCACCTAACGTTAACTAGCTAGCCAGCAATCCATATTAGGCTAGTCACCGCACCAATTTACTGCTGTTAGCCTAAGTGTTAACAGGTGCGGATTCACAAACCTAAAACATCTGTCCACAGTTTGCTGGCTGAACAACTTTCTGTGGATGGCAGCTGAGGTATACTCCTCATGAAAAACTTTGTTCACAGTCCATAAGATAGTTAGCTAGCTAGCAAGTTTGGTCACTGAGGTGACATGACTGAATGAAACACAACACACACAAGACAACAACCCCCCATGTCAATGGAGATGGCAATATTTCCGCAGTAACAGAGCTTTTTCTCCATTGATTTGAGACTGAGGGGGAAACTAATTCCTTACCCCTTCAAAATTAAGAAACGAGTATGCATCACTGTTTTACTTAGAATCAGAAAAGATGACTATTGCTTTTAGGTAATACTGCTGTAAACAAAAATTAGCTGACGTGAGCAATTTTGACACAAAACCAAATTTTAAGACACCAGACACCAAGTGGCTGACATTTTATTGGCTCATACATTATTGTCATTAAAAAACGTAAGCTGTACTTGGTAAATCAGACAGAGTTGGAAAGAGTAAAGACTCAGGGGGAAAAGATCCTTCTATTATTTATTAGTCACAATCTGTCTTCTTAACAACTTGTCATCCAATGTCTTGGTAAACCATAAGTCTATATCTGCCCCCTTTTTCTTTACAATACCAAATCCATCCACTAAAATTGACATCAAACCTCAAACTGTCACCTCAAGTTGTTAATTTTACCCAATAATGAGGGGAAAGCCATCACGCATCAAGGCCAGAGACCTGGGTATCTGGGTTGGGGAGAACATTCCCACTGGTCCCTCTTTTTTTTCTGTCATCTTAATTACAACAGAACCCTTTCTGTCTGTCTTGCTCCCAAGTTTATGTCATGTTTACCTTAAATGATGACCAAGTGGGGTTTGGCAACTTCCAAGAAAAGGTTCACCAATCGGCACCAGCTCTTTCCTATATAAACCTCTATAATTAACTCTTCTATCTCATTCTTCCTCTTTTTTTGGGAAGCTAAACTGGACCTTTGCCTCTTTCTTTTATCAACCTCCTTTATGGTATATCTTGTTGTATCACCCGCTACCCAAAGCTGTTAATAGCTTATTTCTCCTACTTACCCGCCATCAACCTCTTTGAGTATTACTCTCTTTTCCCCCTCTTTCATTTTCATTATTTCTCAGAGCAATCTTTTGCACTTCTTGTGCTTCTATTTTTTTCCCCATCAGTCTTTTTCACTGTACTCTTTCACTGGCCGTTTCTTTCTGGAGCTATTTGATTACTTGTTTCTACCTCTCGCTTTCTAACAGCTTCTCTCTTAGTCTTCTTGGCCCTCTCTCTGTCACTCTATTAGTTTGGTGTGACATAGATCGCCCTGGCTAGTCGAGCATTCAGAAGTCAATCTCAATCTGCTTCAGGCAGGCCACACCCCGGGTGATTTTGAGAATTGGGAAGAGAGGTGGTTCATTTTAGATTAAGCCATTCATGGCCAGTCTCAAATGTCTTGCAATTGAGTAGTGAAGAGATGACGTTAAAGTAGAGCACTGCTAATAAATACTCTGAAATTTAATAACTCTATTTTACAGCCAGAAAACTGGACGCTAACATTCAGTTGGTGTCTAAGCTATGAGTTAGCATTTTGGTCTGCAAGAGTTCAAAAAAGCAGTCTTAGAATTGACATTTTGTATGATAAACATAAACATATGGTTCTGTACTGATCATTAGACTGAAATGAATAAGGGATTATAATGTCATCATTACATGATTTCTTTTTACGTGAAAGTGAACTTTGCTTATTAGACTGAATAAATACACTCGCTTATGTGTGTATGGTGTTCCTGAAAGTACCTCCGCTGTATTGGCAACGATGGTGATCTGTACATTTAAAGAATGGATGAGGATGAGATTAGCTACCATCTTGTGTTGCATGGTGTAATACCAAGAATTGGTGAATCATCCTGTTCCTTTTTGCTACAACAGTATTTTTTAATAATTTTGGGGCATCTTTTGGCTTTACTGGATAGTCAAAATGAGTGTTTGGAGATGGATGGTAAATGATATGCAACATCGGCCTTCGGTCTTTGGGGTGTTGTGTTTCATGGAGGGTGGCTTAACCCACAACAGCATGAATCTGTTCTGACCGAGATAAATGGCTATCCAGGACTGAGCCAAGCAGTATTGCACTCTTTCCACCTGCTAAATACATTCTCCAGACAACTGTAGAGTTAGTTTGTTGTTGCTGTTTCACATTTTTAATGTTCCTTTTTTGTTTAAAAAAAAATAGAAAACCCTACTTATTAATATCCATTAATGAATAAAGACCAAGTGATTAATTGAAAGCGTTAGCAACACATTCAATTATGGTATCATCTACATATAACGCTATCCATAAGTTCTTAATGGCAAACTCCTTGTAGAAGTCTTGGCAGCTTGGTTTAAAATAGCTGCCATTAATTAACCCATTGTATAGGTTGTTCTATGAAGTAGCACCAGAGTGAGCAATGCATTATTGCTATTGGTATTTATTGTTTGTCTCAGTGTTCTTCTTTCAAGTTTTCATGTTTCACATTCAAGACCAACATAGCTCTGTTTTCTGGGGGATCAATACGGCCACCACTTTGGTGTCAGTTGTTGCTGTTGCCTTTTTAAGCATTTAATACAAAATGCCAAATCCAAATATACACAGTGATGTATTTTCCCAACCGTTTTGTAGAAAAGACAACACCTTAAAACATAGCTGTTGTCATGTACAGCTCATAAAATGGGATTCTGCCACCAAAGCACACCACCCAGGGTGTGGCACTGGAGATTTACTGGAACTCTGGATTGTTTAACTCCTTTAATTTGGCTATTTTAGGCAGCTGGGAACATAGCCATTTGTATCAAACAGCAGCCTGAAACCAGCTATTTTGATCCCCGGTCAAATCAACTCCAATGTTGTTCATAAGGTTTTGTGGGTATAAGGAGTTCATTTGTTCATATCTTGATGCCAGCAGTTACTTTTGCTTGAAGAACCTGTCATAACAAAATGAACAGCAGCCTGGACTGATGCTTTATTTATTTCACTGATACCAACAGTATAGCACCACTACAAGGAAATTCGCGTTAAGCACAGATAAGCCCTTTATGGTTGTGTTAAGTTAAAGGGAAACATGGATCAGGTTTGTTGACCGAAATATTAGGTTTACTTACAGTTGGGCAGTGTGAGAAAAACATCAAATACAAAAATGTAACAGGGATGAAGATTGCACGCAGAAAATTGCCACCACTCCTCTTTGAAACTGCATGTCATTCGGAAACCTTAGCATTATTACAATGAACACTTTTAGTACTGTAGGAAATAAGTTTTCCAATAGCATTGACATTGCTATTACAATTTCACAGGATAGAACTCAAAACTAACAAAAAGTTGCTGCAGTGTATGTCAGTTCCTCGTCGTCACTATCTGTCTTTTGTCTTCATTGATGTGGCTTAGTTGTGTTTTCGATGCCTGCTAATGAGCGTCATTTGAGCTGCTGTCTGCTTATCGCTCTGAGAATATTCATTACACTGGCATGAATATTCAAAACCGTTCTCTATCCTTGGAGCGCTTGGATTATTGATAAACTGCTCATTGGGTTTTCTCTTTCTAGTGTGACAGCTTCATAACAGCCTTACCTGAGCTCTCTGACAGAGGGGAAAAAACAGCACAGTGATTCAGTTTACTCAAGACTTGTAATGAAGTGTACAGCATGAAGGTGTAGTCTGTACAAAGATTGTCCTGTAACCAGAGGCCACAATTTCTGTCCCCTTTACAGCCAACACATGTCCATCAACAATGACTGCCCCATCCCATGGTTTTGTATTTAGATACATGAAATGTTGCCTTTGCAAAGTAATTTCACCAGAACTCCAGCTGGTTTTAATTGTAGCTCTACTTTTGGTTTTGTAATTGATGCCCCTGAGGAGATATTTTTTGTTGCAGTATTTAGCTCACAAGTTAAATTATGAATCAGCCGAGTGAAATGCCCTTTATGCAGTCTAAGGATCTTTTATAAATAAGAATGACCCTCATTCACTGTTGGTATGAATGAAGTTGGACTATTGTCCATCTGTTGCCTTAGGCAGTGCCTTTACGTGAGCCATGCGCTTGTACCTTCAGTAGCAGGTCGACTTTGAAGATTTAATGCTAGCTGAATTAGATTTTAAACCTGTGACTGTTCCATCAATGACTCCTTTTCAGAGCTCCGGGGTATGTGAAGGAAGCTGTGTGTGTGAGGGTTACTGTCTGTATGCTTGTGTGTATGACCTATAAATGTGCGATCATGTGTGTTTCTTCATGCTGTGGGTTTGAATATATTTGTTTTGTGTATATAAATGTTTTTGTGTTGTTGTGAAAGTAAACCAGTTCATCTGTCATGCAGCGAACGTCTCATTTTGTAGTTCATCCAAGCAGTGAAACATTGCCATAGTAATGATGGTGCTTGTTGTGATAGCTTGGTTCTTGTATGGAAGATATGCAATGACAAATTCAGATCAAATATTCACTTGATTGGTACATATTTCTGCCAAGCACACAGTCTGAGTTTGCTATTTGTTCATATAATACTCGTTGTAGTATGGTCCTTGGCTTGTGTCACAATGTGCTGCCTACTCAACCCTTGGCAGTGATATTTTCCGTAATCAGATGTGTGGTGAAAAACTTCCCCCAGTGCTCTGACATTTGAATGGCTGGTGACTTCAGAGTAACCCCCACCTCAAGGACTCCAGGCAGCAGCAATGAAGCTTGTATGTCCTAGAATACAGACTCACACTGACACATTTCCTGGAAACAAATGCAACCACATTGCAAACGATTATGCCCAAGACAATATCGACACATAAAATTCTCAGAAATTACTCTGAAACCAGTAGCTGTAAGTCTGGTGTAGGATATTGGTATTGCGTGTAGGATATTTGTAAAGACTTTTCAATGGGCTTGAAATTGCAGCGAGCGACATCACAGATCTGTGAAAAGTCAATATAATAGATATTCTACTTTTGATAAAGAATTCCCCAGTCTTATACTGATGTAATTATCCTAAAAATAAACAAAGCCCAAGTATTAATATTGGGTGTAAGGTTATTTTTGAGGAGTCAGTTTTGGACAGCGGACTTTGGAAGTCCTAGATTCAACTTAGTTGATGTGATAAGTACAAGCACACTGGATATACTGTATATTCTGTAGTCAAAATCACTGGGCATAGTTTGCTCGGTACCATTAAGTAAAACCCTGTACTAAAAAGAAACAGCACACTTTCTTCACACCAATTGTTTAGATTAATGGACTAAGAGAAGGAACTACATTTCTATGTATGCAAAAAGTACACATTATACACCTTTTTATGGCTAATAGTGAAAGAGCAAAGATTCAATATAAATGATACCAGCACAAACAAAATGTAGAAAACATGGTAGGTTGAGACTCTTTCACATAGGGATTATTTGAAAGCTACAAATACCTGTGTTCTGTATTCACCTCAGTCCTCCCCGCAGTGTTCACTGCTGAGGATCTTGCAGTCTAAGATGAAGAAGAAAGATGAGATACAGCAGCTCTTTTAGTGTCTGGTTTGGTTGGATAATTTTATGTCACAACAATGAATATTGGCCAAAATTACAACCCTTTTGTTCACTCAGGCATTTAATGTGGAAATTGCTGTTGTTTTCTATGTTCTTGGGACTACTGTGATTGAATTTTCACAAATTATTACAATCTCAATATAAAAAATTCCTGGAAGGTTTGTAATTTCTCCTCAGTCAGAATTACAGTTCATGCATGTATTTGTGCAAATGTATTTGTGACATTCTCTAGGCAGGAACATATAACATACACTTACACACAGGCACACACACACACACTGTACATGCATTTACATTTATGTTGGGATAAAGAGGCACACAATCACACACATGCAGGGAACAATCACATTCAGTGTGTGATGATACAGTTAACACTTCGAGATACGTCAGTAGCTGAGCTTTTGCACATACAGTGAACGCACACACTCAAATATGCATGACTTATCACAAATGCATTGCCTCAGATACACACAAGGACACACACTGGTATCCAGATATAAACACAAGTTTTCATTCTTGACATTGGTCTCACTACGAGTTGTGCATGTAACCTGCCTGAAAACCTGGACTCTGCACTACAGTGAGTGATTGTTGTTCAAAATCCTGTCTGCTCTTTTCACAATGACATGCAGGGAGTCCTAATGCTTTTCAGTTGGGTTCAAATATAAATAAATGTAGCATTATGAAATAAAAGTCCAATAAAATAAAAAGCTATTTATTTATTTTTTGAACCACATTGACTCATTTATTAATTTCATTGGCATATTTATGTATGTATTTATTTTTTCAATATTGAATGAAATGTCATTCCATACAAATAGAGAGACCTCACACTGTCTGCTGTCTGGGAACAGAAGTTCAGCAGACGTTTATGCTATTTTAGAAAAAGATGAGTTCCAGAGTTTTCGACAAATTTTTTGGTCCTTTTGTTCTTTAGATTAAGATAATAATTATCATCAGTAAAACTCATTTGTTTCCTTGAGCCCGCTTTGAGACAGGATAATTAGGGATGTCCTGATTAATTTTTTGTCTCTCATCCTTAATATTGTGAATCTTCTAAGGCTGATGATTGTTTTAAAATATATTTTCATCGTCATTAAACTTTCTTGCTTATCTCAAAGTAGGCCTACATTGAACTAAAGTAATTTAGATATGTTTAATAGCTGAATAGCTTTCAGCAAAGAAAAAGTGCATCACACCTGTGCTTCAATGGTTTCCTGTCATATTTATATATCTGTGGAGAGTCTGGGTCTCTGACAAGATGGTTTGAACAGGATTTAACAACTTCTCTTCCACCCCAGCCTGTTAAAAATACTGAATTTGAATGCAGGTTCCAATCAGCAGTATTGTGTGTGTGTGTGGTCCACCTAAGATATGTTATAGCAGGAGAGGGATGATTTTTTGTTTCAAACTCAAAGTGTCTCTGCTCCCTTTCGCAGTTAGTATGGATCTTTTTTTTTTTTTAAAACTGCTGTTTGTTTGGGCTGTAAAATTGTTCACTCGTTCCCATCGCTGTAAGGTATGAGAGTAAAAGGGTGTGTGAAATCTTTCAATAGAGTTTGTCAGTGCTAGCCCTAAATGGCAATGAGAGGTCTTTAGTACCAAAATTAACATGTAACGTATTATTCCAGTGCGCCTGGAGGTAGGTGCTAAAAAGCAAATTTATTTGGAAAACTGAAATTTTTATAATTCGAAAGAAGTCAGTTAGCAACGCCCAAATTCACTTGACTTTAAAGTATTTAAAATAAACATATAAGAGATTTAGATAGGGTTAAATTAGATATCATGCAGCCTAATATTCATTTCAGGGCTTCCTTATTTTAAACAGACATATTTAAACACAGACAAAAATTCAAATTCAGCAATACAAATACTCCCACTCAGCCATGTGTATACCAGTATTTATTTTGCACACAAATACAATTACAGAGACAGAATATGTTCATTCCCTGTACACATTTGCATACCGCCTTATTTATTGGTCTTACTTGTAGTGAACTTGTAGTTTTACTGGGCTTCAGTACAAAGCAACCATTAGAGGGAGAGGGGAAAGAAGAGAAAGAAAAAGCAAGGGGAGTAAAATACAACAGAAAACTGGATTAATACAGGGGAGAAAAGAAGACATGCAAGAATGAAAGTAATCAGTTAAAGCAATGTACAGTAAGTCAGAAGTGTTGGTAAAGTCTCTCCATTGGCCTCCTAACTGTGTCTTTTGGAGGTAAAGTGAAGTCTGATAGCAGCCATGTAACCCCATAAATGTCTCTCCTGACCTTCTCACCAGCGACAGTGGACCAATAAGGGAGCACGGGTGTCAAACAACCTGTCAAACAAACACATTTCATGGTGCACTTGTGGCCTAAGGGGTTTTAAGGCACCCAAGATGAATTGCAACGTTCATTTGAGTCCTCTGGTTGCATGTCATTCCCCATCTTTCTCTCTTCTCATTTCCTGTCGTCTATTTACTGTTGACTATCTAATAAAGGCCCAAATGCCCAAATAAACACTTAAAAACAATCACATTTCAAGTATCTTAAGGATGATACAGTTTGCTTCAAAGAAAAGCCTCGACACCTTTTATACACAAGCATATGCATAGTATATTGAGGACAAAAACAATTAAAGGCACTTTCTAACACAACCATGACAAATTATACTGTGCACAAATTATGTCTTACTAGGAACAAAGTTATTAAATGCTACATCAGACTCAAGACAGAAACAACTCCTCCAACTTGGAACAATCAGAAGGCATGTGTCAGATGACCTAAGAGGACTGATTAATATGTTGGTCAGAAAGGTACTGAGGAGCAAGACAATGTAGAAGAAGGAACATTTTGTAATCCGATCTGAGAAAAGGTGTAAGGTGATCAAGTTTGCTCAATCTTATTAATACTCTGTTTGTTCTTTTGAATTCAGTTTAGTCAGCAGAGTACAATCCTCTGTATCACTGTGACAAAACCCTCAGTCAACACTGACCTTTTTCCTCCCTGCTAAAAAGCTTTGGTGTGACATCTTACTGCAACTATAATACAACAGTTTCTGTCATGTAACGTTAAATAGGCCAGTAACAGTAGGAACACCCCTGCAGACCCCACCAGCAGGAGTGACATTCATGAATGGGGAAAATGCACTCTTTGTCATCATCCCATTGGTTACCTAGAGCAAGGTTCTCCACAGATGCATGTGTGGCCTTCAGAGTCTGCCAGGCCTGAGTGACAGAAAAAGTGAAACGTCTGGTCTGCCTCATGTGACTGCAGGAGCACCTGTTCATCCATTACTGGATGGTCAGCTTTCCTCAGGAGTAGCAGTACAGAACACAAGCGTCCGGCAACATCTCGGTTGCCAGGACCTGATTAAAAGTCCATCCAGGATTCCGTCTAATACCCAATCCTATCCAGTGGCAGAGGGAGGAGCAGGCTTAGAGTTTATCAATTGCAATTTTTCTTACTGAAGCAGAACCAGGAATCAACATGAACATGGCTCCAAAACACAAAATGCAAAAAAAACCCATCTGTTTTGATCAGATTTGAGGTGCATTCAAAAGATGCATACATACTTTGCACAACTGATCGTATTCTGTTCGTCTTCACTCTCTTCACTCTCGTCTTTAACCCCTCACCCCCCCCCCCCAACCACTCCCACACCACAAACACCAACAAC
>CM022472.1:4691479-4725167 GCA_011952105.1 Coreoperca whiteheadi
AATGTTTGTGGGTTTGGGGGTGGTGAGGTTGTTTGTTTTCTTCTTGCTTTTTTTTGTATTTAAATCTTTTTCCCCCCCCCCCCCCCCCCCCCCCATTCTCATCTCTCATTTCCATGTAAAGGTCAACCTCGAAAAAGGGATTCAAACCGCAGTTGGGTTAACCCGTTGAAAAGAATGAGAGGTGGAATTAATGCTGAGGAATTCATTCATGTTAGAGTCCCTCTTCTGTTCCCCTCATTTGCGATCCCCTTTCGGTCTTGCTCTCTCTCTCCTTGTATATTTCTCTCACTCTCACCCCCCCCCCCATTCTATTTCTTCCTCTTGCTGCCTCCCTACAGGGCAAGAAACTGCTGCTCCCACGGAGGGCTGTTAGTTCAACATACCTGCTGAGTAGAGCTGGAGGGGAGAGCTTCTGCATGGGTTTTAAAAGTGATTAAGACACAGAGGTATAGCAGACATGTACACACACATGCACATATTGTACTCACTATAGTGAAGTCTTTTGTGTTATTGGTTACGCTGTACATTTGGATTTAATGCATACACTGCCACAATGAATAATCTGATTAGTTGCATATTTATGTACACATGTGCCTTCCTCCATACTTGTAAGGGCAGTATAGTAATCAGAAGACAGGTCTCCAGTTTGTCGCAATGAAAACTGTTCAGAGTGATGGCTGAATTATTTAGAGGAACCAGGACATTGTTTCTGCAAACAAAAATTGCTGTTGAATTTGTTAAATGTCATTTTTCACTGCTATGAGTGCCACAAACAAATTCCATTCGCCTCCATTGAATTGCGCTGAAGGCAAAAATCAGAGACAGATATCTCAAGTGGTCGTCTTCCACTGCCACATACCATACAGGATTAAATGAGAAATTATCGTCTGAGCCCAGCATCAGGCAAATTTTTCATACAACCAAAACTATATATTGCTAGATAGCACTAGTGGTAGGTGGAAAAGTAATAATTTGGGTGAAAAGACCCTTTAACTACAAAAACCTATAATCTTAATCTCACTAAATCAAGTTGTATCCCTCAAACAGCCCTAAGAAACAGTAAGACCTGCCAAGATATGCCTTTCTAAACATTGCTTTACCATTAAGGTCTGAAACTCATTTGGTCCTCGGAAAGATAGAAGTAAAATAACATACACACATTGTACAGTAGGATGAAATTGGCCCTGTCTGCAGTCTCTCACTCATACAATAACTCACAAGTTTATTGAAGAGAATGGCCTTGGGCATGCCTCAGGGTTAAGTTTGAGAACACAACTTAGCATGACTGAGCCTCATCCAGAGACACAGCAGGAACATCAGACTGGAATAGACTCTCACTGGGGCCATTGTAATCTAACAAGCCCAAACAACATGGAATCATTCGTTTCAGATTAAGATTGAACAAGCAGTCGGAGAAACTGCCGCCTAGTACTGGTTTGGGCTTTGCCTCAAGAACTCAGATCCCGGCTCAGATGTGGCATCCTTTACTCGATGAACAGTGTAAAGACAGCACAATTGACCCCCTGCTCTCTCACCTCGACTGTGTATGGATGTGTACAACTTGCTGTGCTGAACATTCATGTCTGTCTCTGGGGGCTGCTGAAAGTTGTTCTCAGAAATTTAGGAAATCACTGACAGGAGTAGATGTAAATAAGGCAAGTTAAGTTTGAGTGTGTATGTCAATTAAGTGGATCAGACATCATTGCAAAATTGGTTATATTAATAGTCCATCCACTGACTTAAATGGTCAATTCATTTGGACCATTTATTTAGTTTTAGTAGTTTTGTTAACTAGTTGCAATGAACATATTCCACAGTGAGATTTGCAGAACACTGAAAGTTTGAGAACTTTTATTGTCATTTCATTGACATTGTTTCCAAATTTTAAAGTCCATTTACCTCCATGATCTGCTGTTAATATTTTATTTAATGCCCTGTGCTACCTTGTACCTCTGTATTGAATTGTTGTTTAAAGCATCTTTGAGTATCTTGAAAAGCGCTCAATAAATTAAATGTATTATTTGTAGGCTTCATGGGCACCGTAAGTAGGGGAGGCAAGGGGCCATTGGCCTCCCCCATTTTATGCCCCTGTCCCACATTCTTTTTAAGTCGCGAATCACTGTATCACGACAGATGCCTTCCCACCCACTCTAAGACATAAGATAAAATAAAGCAGGCAAACATAAATCTGGAAGAATATTTAAATTTTAATCCAATCAAATGGTGAATACATAGTGAATCTAGGCCTGCCTTGCTGTCTGCCGTTATTTCATTGCTAACGCCGACTCCAGTAAGATGAAGTTTTGGAAGCAAGCAATGCACGTCAATTTCTCTGTTGTTGGCTGCAATAATCAACACAAAACTATTCATCTCCCACCACCCGAGGAAGCAAAATGATGGAAATGTTCCCACAACAACGGTAAAACTCTTGAATGTATGTGCCAACCATTTTGCTTTAGATTATATTCTCAACAAAGGGCCAGTAACACTAATTTACAAACCAAGATTCGCTTCAAAAGTCGATAAGGTTACCAACTTTAAACTTGGAAGCTGTACGTCTTGCCATTTTTATGTTGCTTTACTGTTTAATATGATGGTTAAACTTGGTGAACTTTTGAACTTGGCGTTAGCATGTTCTAGCATCTATAGGCAACACGGACGGCGGATATATCCGTGGATCGGACGCTTCGCTGTGTCATAAAAATGAACACTGATTAATAGTAGATGGGTTGGGGGTGGGTGACATAGGGTGAAGCCCTCCCCATTAAGAGAAAAGCTGTGTGCATTAACACACAAGGCACAGCAGCATAACTTCATTGATTATTTAAACCCCCCGAGACGCTGACAGGATCGGTCAGGATCTAATGTTAATTAATGTTCTGTGTTCTTCTACACTTCCAAAAGGTCATGCACACAGTCCAGGTTCATACAGGGAAACAGTTTGGAGTAAAATAGCTGTCCTGATAAATCCTGAGCTCCATCAGAGCTGTCTAAAAATGTATTTCAAAAGCTAGACGTTTAACTCTCTGTACTCTGGAGAGTTTTCTCTGTTCTGTCAAGTTTATACAGTTTTTAGTTTTGCTGCTTGAATGTCCCACGATATTTGCTGTGACATTACTGTGCGCATGGGAACGTTTAAATGACTTACAGCATCCTCTTTAATCATTCAAGTAAAATCGTTAAAGAAAACACCCATACAGCAATACAACACACAATAAAGAAATCACCTGGAAAGCTCGCCATGCTCATCATAATTTCAACGGCAATATAGCCTACAGGGACTGGTACAGGACGAGTGAATATCCATGCCGATGCAGGTCTCTAAATAGGAGAAAATGATTTGTTCCTGTGGCTGATTTATATTTTAAACCCAATAACCTGAGTAGAAGGTTGGATGTGGGAAACTATTTTTTCCATGTTGCTTTTTGTGGAACTTCATACTGCAACAAAAGCTCAGGTGGCTTTCTTATTACACAAATTACTAGGCTACTTGTCCATGTAAAAATTCAAGTGAATTGGTACTTGGTTAATTTGAAGTCTATGGTCTATTCATCGCTACAAAGACACACTACACGCATACTTTTTGCCCCCCCCCCCACTTCTGAAATTAATCTGGCGCCCTTGGTAGGCTTCATGACACTGTTTGTGGGGAGGAATTTTTTTAAAAAGAAAACCATTTGTTAAACTAATTCCTATGCTTGTTGATGCAGCTGAACCTAAAACTGCCAGCCAGCTTTCACAGAACACAGCAAGTGGCTGAAAGCACTCAGCAGCTGAAAACGTCCTCGCTGGTCTGCTCTCCCTATGGGAGTTTGTCTGGTAGACAGCAACAGATGTTACATCCGCTCTAGACAAAACTCGAGCACATTCAATGTACAGGAAAGAACTAGAGAAGGGAGACAGGATATGCTGAGCTAAGATGGAGGAGAGAGTGGGCTTGGGAGAGAGGAAATGAAAAAAATGTAGCAATAAGGTTGATGAAAGTTGCTATTGTATCAGTTGGAAACATCTGTCATTCATCAGTCTGTCATTTAATTTTAATACTCAATTTAATTATCACAAAGACACCATGGTTAAAAAATTATTGTTAGAGGATGTGTTCCTTCAGAATTAATCTGCAATATTTTTGTTGTAGCTTTAGCTAATAATTGTTTTGTCATTAATTTTAAATAGCATTGATTTTTCCTTTACAAAAAAGAAAGAAAAGTATTTTCATGCACCATTTATTATCAAGTCTTAAAATATATAGCACTTTTAAACAATAAAAAAAGAACAAGATGATGTAATTGCAACAGAAAGAGAGAGATGAGGGACAATGCAAACCAGGGAAAGTAAGAATGCCAGAGAAGTATGTTTAGTAAAATAAAAAACTAAGTGGAGACTAACAGACAGACATGAAATAAATTAACCTGAGAAAATCACAACGAGAAATAGAAAGAGAGAATATTCTGTATGCACAGGATTTGTGCAGCAGCTTCATGAAAGGTTGAAAGGAAAAGAGAGAAGAGAAAGGAGCGAGAGAAATGGATTTGAAGGAACAGTGCAGCAGCTTTTGAAGGTAAAGCAGGCAGGCTGGCCGGTTGGCAGGCTGGGACACACAGATAGTGCTAATAGGCATAATTCTCCGCTTCGCTTCCATGGCGCCTCCCAAACCGGTACCTGGCTGGATGACTGACTAGCTGACTGACTGGCTGGTTGGCTGATCCAAGGATTGGGCTGCTGTCTGGCCAACTGGGTAGGTACTTGATTGCCTGGCTGTTGGGCCTGCAGATTGACGGACTGGATTGATTGACTGGCTGGCGAACTGAGAAGCTGGCCGGCTGATCGTTGGGCTGTCTGTCGGACTGACTGACTGCTTGACTGTTGATGGCTTTCCTGGAGGAATGGCTATGGTCTGTAATATTTCTGAATCACTGGGTGTCCGCTTGACTGGTTCACTGATAATCTGGAAAAATCTGTTTGGTGTCATGTTCCTTAGCACTTCCCTCTATCTGTACTATGTGTGTCTTCTGCCTACATATGTGTCTTTCTTTCTCACTCAGTGGAGACATTCATGATCTGGTCTCCAGGGAAGCTGTGTTACTCTTGTCTTGTTGTTGTCCTCTCCTCAGCTCATGCAGCTCAGACTCTGGGCAGAGACAGGATTTCAGTGAACACCACACCCACACACACAGACTAACTTCAATCGTGATGACACTGTATCAACATATTCCTCTCCCTGAGGCTTATTTTAACCATGGCCACTAATTCTGAGATCCCAACACTTACCCTTACTTAAATCTGAGCCCAATTCTAGCCTTAACCCTAAAACCACATCATCATAGTAAATAACACTCTAAAATAAGTGGTTAAAACCTTTTAGGGACCAGGTATGTCATCAGATGGGAGTCCCCCACAATGTGACCCTCCCTAACACTTACAGTGCGGAAATCATTTTTTTAGCATTCACAACAATACCTTAAAGCAAATGCTGCAATATTTTTTTGAGTTAGTATAGTTGCTTAAAGTCGTTACATTTTCTCTTAGATTGTGCTGTCAGTCAGGCCCACAATAGCTGTGTCATGAATGGAGCAGGTGGATAGAGTTGTGTTAATATCGATAAGGCGAGGAAGATGGCAATGAGCAAGCAAGTGAACAAGTCAAACTAAATATCTCTACAAAGGTTTGCACATCATTGGAATACAGATGTCAGTCCTCTGTTCTAGGGCTCTACTTCCCCATGCTCCGCTAATATTAGCTGAAATCATTCACCCTTGGGCTGAAAATGGAGCAACCAATTATTTGAATGTTTAATGAAAAAAAAAAGAGTGATTCTTTAATTATTTGGAAGGTAATTGTGGTTCATAAATTCCTGACCAATCTTGCTTAAGGGAAACTTAAAAGTTCAATTTTAAGCTACAGAAGATGGCTTGTATCTTGAAAACGTGCTGGTTGCAATCAAATGGAATGCGTAACTTTGTGGGGACAGTCAAAAGGGGAACCAACTGGAGCCAGTGCTGCCATTCAATTAATCAGTAAACTGTTGCTGTGCTAGTTATCTCTCTGGATGTTCATGTCTAACTGTATACATGTTAAGCAGAGTGTTGTTCTCTAGCCATGCTAGTCACGTGGCTCTAGGAATGGCAATGTCTGTGTCCACCACTTTAGTCCAGACTGAAATATCTCAACAACTATCAGATGGATTGCTGTAAAATTTTATACCGACATTCATGGTCCCCAGAGGATGAAACCTACTGGACTTCCTGTTACCACCAGCAGGTTGACATGTTTGGCGTTTTTTGAAGTGTCTTGACAACTAATGGATGGATTGCCATGATATTTGGTACATATATTCATGGTGCCCAATGAATCCCGGTGACTTTGGAAACACCCTGACTTTTCCTTTAGCACAAATTCAAACTTGGAAAAGCAAAATATGGAAAGGATATGTGGAGTTGTTAGGTGAAATGTGATACATTTGATCCCAGAGAAATAGCAAGAGAAAGCGGCGTTCAGGCTTGCAAAACAAGCACTACAGGCACTATGGCAAAAATCTCCTTCATTACCGTGAAGTAAAACGGTCAGCTGAGAGCGAGACAAACTTCTTTCTTTCTGTTAACACTACATTTCCTTTGATTTTTCTGTTGGCACCGGACTGGCTGGCACTGCCGCGTCACGCTGACAGCCGCAGTGGCTCTTCTTATTAAATCATCTTAAAACGAAATGTGATGCACGTGGCTTCAACTAGCATTACTACAGGGAGAAGGCTATTTGTCCTCTTAGTTAGATGTGCTTTGTTAGTTGTTTTTTTTTTTAAGTCTTTTAATCAGTCAGATTTTTTCTTATAAATCAATAAGTCTCAAGCTTTTCATTCCGTCTTCAAAAGAGGTTTCACATTTGCGACTAAGAGGCTCTTTTTTTGTCTGCGTGTGACGCTGACGAAAAAAAAACCAACAGAAAAATCAAAGGAAATGTAGTGTTAACAGAAAGAAAGAAGTTTGTCTTGCTCTCAGCTGACCGAGCCGGCGCTGGTGGGGGGGCTGGGGGTGCGTGTGTGCGAGCAGCCTAGGACGTAATTGTTACAATAGCATTTGGAGCAATCAAATCCCAACCAGAGCCCAGAACCAGAGGGTTCTGGGCTCTGGTTGGGATTCCTGTAACACAAACATCTGATCTTGGTGCCCCACTCAACTGTCCAGTCACACCCGTTTGGCTGTGAAATCAGTCTTGTTCAGATGTATTTGTAGACACCAGGAAATATCTCAATATCAACATGATGGATTGTCACAAAGGGCTCGTCCACTGATCACAGGGTTGGTGGTTTGATCTCCAGCTCCTCCTATCAGATCTACTATTGGTATTTATGTATATGAATGGGTGAATGAGAAGCAAACTGCAAAGCGCTTGAGATGAAACCACTACATAAATGCAACCATTACAATTCTTTTTGAAAGACATTCGTGGTTAGAGAAGAAGTTGTATCCTAATGACCAATAAATTGGCTTTTTCTTTTAGTGCCATCACGAGGTTGGCATTTGTGGTTTTAAGAGGCTGATCCTTTAACTTTTCATGTAGTGCCAACATCTGCTCAAAATGGCAACTTGTCCAGTGGCTGACTTGAAAAAGATTTAGCCTTGCTAATTAGCAAAACTTACCTGCTAACATAATAAACTAAGATGGTGGACATGGTAAACATAGCACCTGCTTAGCATCAGCATGGTCCATATTGCCGATGTGGTCAGTGATATTTTTGTAGTGACTGACTTTCCAGCACTCGTGTCAATCAAACAGTGCCTGTGAGGTTTTTGCTATTATTTTTTGAAGATGATATTGTAGTTTTTGTGCAAGTGTTGTATCAACTATTGATACAATGTGGAAAAAGACATTTAGTCATATAACATTGTAGATTATTACTTCCAACAACACTCTGAGATCTCTAAAATCCTAATTTATCTATCCAATGAGGACAAAAAACTCATGCAAAACACACTCGTTTTTCTAAGGGGCCCTCAGCCCCTCCCGGTCTTACTTTGGGAACTTTCCATTTGCTTCTCTGACCTGACATCATTAGTGTTGTTTGTCAGATGCAAAGCTTTAATTAAAGCCCAGCTATCAGGGACAATAATTAAACACAAAGAGGACCTGATTTGGAGAAGAAAGGGAGGGGAAAATGAGGCTGTCTCTTCCTCTGGCTTCTTGTCATAATAAAACCAATGGCAAGAATGTGATAAAAGCAGTGAGGATGGGATGTGATAGCACACAAAAGGTGTCAGGTTGTGTTTTGGCGATTAAGCATTTTCATTTGTGTTTCTAGTTGAAAGGCAGCGGAGATAAGCAGGCTTAAAACAATGCAGGCTGAAGAAAGTAAGAAAAGAGGAGTAAGAAGAAATACAGACAGAGAGAGAGAGAGAGAGAAAGAGACAGGAGTCTGACCCACATGATAAGATAGACTGGAGTAGTGTTTTCAGGATCATTACAAACTTATAAATAAAAAATACTGTGCTGATCTTAGTTGGTACTGGACTTGGCAGTAAACAACAAGCTTTCAAATGAGCCTTGACTGACTCATCTTTCATGTTTGTAGAGCACAGTAAATACCATGTCAGGCTAGCCGACATGTCGTATCAGATATGCTGTAAATATGGGCTCCCGACGGGAAAACAACCTAACAGTCATCACAAACACGACACACACATTTTTTGTGGTCTCCAAAATCTTCTTAAATTGCAGAAGTTGGCCAGAGGCTTTGGTACATTCATTTAAACCCTAATGAAAACGAGGATATGGAGGATTGTATCACTACATCATGACACTGCACTTGGAGTTGTCTTCAAAGAGCGAGAAGAGAAGGAATTCAGAAAGAGGATGAAAAGAGGAGAATGACTGTCAGTGTGAGCATGGCCATTGTGATCACTGTCCAAATCGTTGCTTGATAAATAATTCAGGTTGCTTGCTTCTTTTCATCACGATGTGCCATGAAAGTAGTGCTTACATTCATACACATGTGCTCTACTTCGTAGCAGTTAAATCAGTGGAATCAATCCGCTTAGAAGCTGAATACATAACAAATGATTAATGAATGACTTTCATAATTATCAAGGTGGGAAGGAGTTAATTTAGCTATGGATCAACCACCGAGCTAAAGTTGTAAATTGCTTTTTTGTGGGTGTTTTATTTTACACACACGTAAGGGTGCCAACAGTGCAGGGTCAAAGGCAAATTGAAGGCCTGTGGTGGAGGAATTGAATTGTCAATATCAATTTCATGGAACAATTTGAAGAGAGGACTGAGAGCTGCACGGGATGTGGTGCGACAAAAATGAGAAGTGACTGGGAGGCTAACTGAGGTGCAAGTCAGGACAGAGGACGAGAGGGGAGAGGAGGAGGAGGACAGGCTATTAGAGATGGGCCAGTTTAACCGAAGCATCCAAAGTTGGCTGAGTAGATTGGGTTGCACTGTCATTGCTTCATTTCTTGCAGCAGGTTATATTTTCTTGATCTGGTTGAGACAGCTTAAAAAATACAGGGGGAATTTATTTGGAATCGAGTGAGCGAATACTTAAGAAGAGTATATTACTCAGTTGTTCTTACTTTCAATTGCCTGTCATTCATGTCGTGGCTAGATAACTTTTCCCTGGGAGCGAATCAAAACTTTGGAAACAAATTAAAAGAGTCGGGGCTGCGGTGATGAGATACATAATATTTTATGCTGGATTAGAGCCTAATCCATGCTTAATCCCCTGAGAAAGGTAAATAGCTAAATGTCAGCTAGTATCCTGTTAAAACATGCAAATTACAACAGCCCTCCTCTGTTTTCCACTTAGCCCATCTCCCCGTTTTCACCCCTATATAATTGCAGCTATTAAATTGTTACTCTTTCATTATGTACCTCAAAGTTGAAATAACAGAACTGCAGCAGCAAACTGGCGAACCACGTAAACAATGACAAAAACACCAAAGAAAAGCATTGTTGCTTTCATAGACACGGCAACTTCCATTTCTATTGGCGCATCATATCTTAATGTATGATTGGAAGAGTTGCATTTTTTCTCATATTTTCGGGAACATGAATAATTACATAAAAATCCTGGTTTCATTTGAACAATCAAAATATATTTCTCAGGGCTTTATTAAGACTTAATGAAATAATCATGATAGTTAATAGATTTATTACTGTGGTGCATTACCTTGAAGGGATTGGGTAGCATGGGTGTTAGATTCATATACCTGTTTTTTTGCACAGTGCTTTTAGAAATGAGACCTAAAGTCAATTAATTCGAAACCATCTGAGGACATGTGAACTGGATTACAATTTTCTGCCTACTATTTTGTCATCATCACTATGAATTGTAATATTATCTCTCTCTCTCTCTCTCTCTCTCTCTCTCTCTCTCTCTCTCTTCCTCTCTCTGTTATATAGGCCTTCTGCCTTTCACTGAGAGAGTATTTCCTCATCTGTTTGCCAAGACGTACAGTTTTCAGGGGCCATGAGTAGCTGCTGGGGGGACAGTCTCCGAAACCCTTTGACGTGGAACACCTAAAATGGGGACAGGACTTGCTGCCATGCTGCAAGCTCAGCTCTAATCACCGTGAAGACGCCCTTCTGTTCACCTTTCTCTCTACTTAGATTTGGCCTGGTTGGCCCTGACCTGCACCCTTCTTGATTTGAAACTGCTGCTTGCTGCCTTCCTCACTTCAACTCCTTTCTTTTCCTCCTTTCTACTGGGGCGACCTAAAACACTCCTAATCCAAACCATGGCCAGCAGACTCCACTTGTCCTCCCTGTCGCCCTCCCTGTTTCTCTCCCTTCTGCTCCCTGCACTGTTGCTCCTCCACCTGCCTGGCATGGTGAAAGGGGACTGCTGGCTGATAGAGGGGGATAAAGGCTACGTTTGGCTGGCTATCTGCAGTCAGAACCAGCCTCCATACGAAACCATACCCCAGCACATCAACAGCACGGTCAGTATGAACTTATCAGTAGGCCTTTTATACCACCACAGCCAATTCTACGAAACTGTATGCCTTCATGTACTCTGAGCTAAGATTGTCTCAGCTAAAGAGCACATGCCATTAATTATGACATTGACTTTTAAAATGCTGCAAGTAAATCTAGTCTTCTGTTCCCTCAGTATATGTGTTTTTTTGTGTGATTCTGATGGTTGTGATGGTAGTATTCATAATGTAATTTAATAATTTTTAAATACTAAACATGCATATTGCATTAATCAAAGTCAGTTATATTCATGTATCCAATGAGACATGTGACAATTGCAATAATGGCTAAATTGTTACAGAATGTGACTGTGATGATATTATTAAAGCAAATAATTGCTAAATAGGTTAAATTGGAGAGATCGAAGAGACACATCAACAAAAACAAACAGTTGGTTTTTGGAATTGTTCGCCACGTAACTATGATTGGCTGGGACAGCCAACTGTATAACTATGTGCAGCATCTGTAGCGGACAAGAAGAATCTCAGGGCTGCACTTCCACCTTTCAAATGAGTCATTGTAATATCACTACACTGAAAGAAACTTCTTGTTAGAACAAGAACTGTAAGCTATTCTAGATCAACCACCCGTACATATCCAACATGTGCAGACAAGTTGAATTAGCTAATGTGTTATGATAATGCTACTTGTTTATGTAGTGACTAGCTGTAGCATTTTTAGTGTATATCCTAAGCATATGTCAATTAGTGTAACCATCTGCAATTTGCTGAGTAAATTATTTAAACTGAAAAACGTGAAGACAATTTATTAGAGCACCCAATGTTAATTTTGATATGCAACCGCATTCAAATCCTAGCATCACCATTTACCTCTGCTAGATATCTCAGGAGGGATGCTCAGCTGCTTACAAACAGGCTGTGATTAAGTGAAGACAAATTTTGATCAGATGTATAATTGGGGAAATTACTAATTAGACAGCAAACTTGTTTGTGGATGCAATATGTTCTTAGCAGCTAATTTTGGCCAAGAGCTCACATAAACGTCATCTGCTCTCTTGTCTCCCTTAGGTTCATGACCTGAGGCTGAATGAGAACAAACTTAAGGCTGTGCTCTTTACCTCCATGTTCCGCTTCACAAACCTTACTGACCTCAATCTTACCAAGAACGAGATCAGCTACATCGAGGACGGGGCGTTTGCTGGACAGGCCAACCTACAGGTCTGCAGCGAGGAACACAACTTTTTATGTATTTGTTTATCTGTAATTTAAAGTTTTAGTTCTTCTATTTACATTACCTTAGGCAAAAAGGGAAATGAATAAAAAGAAGGTCCTTAAAGGTGGGGCATGCAATTTTGGAGAAATCCAATACCATGACAAATACTATGATATAGAGACGTTAGCTAGGTTGTGGGTTAGATAACTGTCCCTACAGTTCCAGCTGCAAACAGCCAAAGAGGATGAAATGTTTTCCAGAGCCAGAAAACCATCTTCAGACAGCGATACTCAACTACAACAGACAGCTAGTGGACCATGAGGAGATATTCACTGAATTTCACTAAAAGACCTGTATTGGATTAGAATTTCATACCCCACCTTTAATATTTTAGAGGAGTCGATACCATTTAACATTTCCTCTCTATCATAATACCCACACATTGTTTGGATTTTTTTCAACAATTTTAAACTCCCAGCAAACTATTTAGCCAAACATGAAATGTAAATTGATCTGCATAAGGGCATCCCCCAAACAACTCAATGTGTATATTTTTGTTATTTTATCTATTTTGAGTTTGGTTGAATTGAAAGTATATTGTTTTTCTTACACAATGCAGTCCACTATTGTGAAACAACTTGAGCTAGGAATATGTTCTGAAATCAATGTTCTAAATCATCCGACCAAAAACTCCAAACTCAAATCCTGTTTATTGATGGCGGTTCTAACACTTTCCAAACTTTGCAAAGTTATAGAAATATAACAGAATGATAATGTATGTCTAGTCCCAATAAAATATATTCCATTGAATCAAATTTTAATAGCATATATTAAAAAATAATTTCAAGGAGTAAATCTCTTTTTGTTTTAGGTTCTCCAGCTGGGCTACAACAAGCTGACCAACCTGACTGAAGGCATGTTGAGAGGTCTGGGTCGAATGCAGTGCCTCTTCTTACAACACAACCTCATTGAGGTCATTGCCACCAATGCCTTCTGGGAGTGCCCCAGCCTCAGCAGCCTGGACTTATCTTCCAATAAGCTGGCGCATCTTGACCCGTCTACCTTCACTGTCCTCAACAGGCTGATGGTGTGTGAACTAGCAGGAAACCCATTCCACTGTGGTTGTGAGCTCAACAGCTTTCTCACCTGGCTGGAGGCGTTTAACAATGTCACCCACACCTATGACCGCCTCCAGTGCGAAACCCCCCTGGAAATGACTGGTTATCCACTCCTGAGCCCGGTGTCCGGACAAGGAAGAAATGCCCGTTACGCTCTTTTATCCATGTGTCGCAATGGTGTGATAATTCCAGGGATGACCTCCCAAACACCAGATCAAGATGGCTCAGGGATGGGTTTGGACAACCCAGACCAAGGTCTGTACCACCAGCCAACCATATCGTCCACTGCTGACCCCACCTATAGCCACCAGATTTCTATGAAGCTTCAAACTGTCACCCTCTACACTGCTTCTCTAATGGTGCAGATCCCCCGACCATACAGTAAGATGTACATCCTCTCCCAGTACAACCACACTTTTGTTGAAGACATCAGGCCCCTTAAAAATAAGAAGGAGTTAATTACTTTGGACAAGCTGAAACCGCACACAAACTACACCTTTTGTGTGGCTTCTGCAAGCAAATCTCAGCGCTACAACCACACTTGTCTGTCCTTTACCACACGGGCTATGGGGCAAGAGGACCAGGGAACCAATCCATCCACCACTACCCACTACATCATGACTATCTTGGGATGTCTCTTTGGCATGGTCATTGTACTTGGTTTTGTCTACTACTGTCTTAGACGGCGACGCATCCAGGAAGAGAAGCAGAAAGCTATAAGTGTGAAGAAAACTATTTTAGAGATGAGGTAATAGACAGTTTTTAATGTTTGTTAATGAGATGATGTACTAGACAGTTTTTAATGTTTGTTAATAAAAGTCTTAACGGCCACATTACACACCTTTTTCCTGACTGTAAATAGTTGCAGAGCCACTACACAGATAGTGACTGCATCTGGGATCTTTTAGCCACTACAGAAATGACAACTACTATGCGTGTCCCTTGGGTATATTTGATTTGATAACATTTCATGCTATGTGTATCAGTTTATTAGTTGTTTTGCTGCATTGTTTTGTTTTGATTTGAATTCCAGAAAAGCCTAATTTATTCGAGCTGCAAACAATAACTTAACTATTTTTCCCAACCAAACTCTTTTATTGGGGCTTTGGGCCATGATATTTTTCACAATTTATTTGTGCTTTAATTAAACAGCAAGGATTCTATCATCCCATGGCAACACATTAAAAAACGATTAACTTTTAAAAAGTATTAGGTCCAACAAAATTTAGCAAACATGCTGTTTATGATAATTTGCAAAATGATGTACACAATATGACATCAGATAATGAAACTAGATGTATTGTCAGTTATAAAGTGAATCTGTCATTCTTCAGGTACGGCCCAGAGGCAGCTGCGGCAGTGGCCAATGACCCAGGTGCCATGCAGCGTCTCCAGGAGCAGGCTCATCACCAACACCACCATTCAGGAGGAGCAGGAGGCAAGCTACCCCCGTCAGCCTCCTCTAGCACAGGCATGCTCCACGGCTCAGCCAACACCAGCACATCCCGCCTCTCCACCTTGCCACAAGTGGAAAAAATGGCCACTGCCTTCTCTGAGGCAATGGGAAGCAAGGGCAACTACATGGATGTGAGGACAGCAGGAGTGGCAGGGGAAGGCAGGGAGGGAGGGGTGGCAGCTGGAGGAGCAGGTGTAGGAGGGGAAGTAGTCGTAGATATGCGTGGTGGGGCTGAAAATGGGACTGAGGCTGGGGAGGATTCGGATGACGATGGCCGTGGCTCAGCATCAGAGATCTCCACCATTGCCAAGGAGGTGGACAAGGTTAACCAGATCATCAACAACTGCATTGATGCCCTGAAGCTGGATGCCTCTGCTAATGTTGTGACCACATCTGACAATGCCAGCTCTGTGTCCTCCTCCCAGCCTCCAACTTGCATTGCATCTCTTCCCCGCAACCTCCTGCCCCTCTCTCCAGGTCACCCTGGAGATCAGATCATGGCCTCTTCTCCAAAGGTGCATCCAAAGTCTCACCCCCAGCCACATCCTCAACCTCATCCTCAGCTACATCAGCAGCCTCATCCACCTTCTATGGCCCCAGTGCCCCTGGTCATGCCTCTGTCTGAACGGCCGGGCATCAGCGGTGGGGGGTTCCTCTCCCCTCCTTACCGTGACCCACCTCCAGCCAATGCAGTGCGGCCCCTTCAGAGGCAGTTGAGTGCTGACACTGCTGTGGTGAAGAACCGTTTTGGTGCCCCTGCTGTGGGATCTGTCAAGAGCACCAGAGTGTTCAGTGTGGATATCCCTGAGCAGCGCAGTGATCCTCCTAAGTACCCAACAGAAAAAGGCAGCCCTGTGGGTTGTGGTGGAGGGGGTGGAAGTGGAGGTGGTGGCATAGTAGGGGGCTGCAATGGGAATGGGATGGGAAACATAAATGGTGGTGGAGTGAACGTGAATGGAGGTGGGATGGGGTGTAATAACGGGAGTGGAGGTGGGGTGGTTGGCCCTGGACAGCAGCAGCAGCACCACTTGGAGGTTCAGCCAGACTACCACTGCTCCGAGCACCGCCACTCCTTTCCTGCACTCTACTATGAGGGTGGCAACGACTCACCCTCACCGGCCCAAAAGGCCTCATTCCTCAAGCCACTGGGCCGCACCAAAAGGGATGCCACAGCCACCTACTCCCAGCTCTCACCTTCTCGTCACCACAACTACAACTCTGGCTACTCCTCTAGTCCAGAGTATTCGTCTGAGAGCACACTGCGGATCTGGGAGCGATTCCGGCCTTACAAGAAAAGCCCTAGAGAGGAAGCGTCCTATATAGCGGCAGGCCATGCCCTGCGTAAGAAGGTGCAGTTTGCTAAGGACGAGGACCTTCACGATATTTTGGACTACTGGAAAGGGGTTTCTGCCCAGCAGAAGCTGTGAGCGAAGAAAGCAAAGTTGAATGGTGTAAGGGAGATTGTGAGGTTGGATGCCAACAGCAGACTAATAAAGGGGATAGATGTTAATGTAGCAAGACAGACAATGATGTTTCCTCTGAGGTGTCCAGTGACATGGGTCATTCCCCTGCTGGATCCAGAGTTATAGGTATTCTCTCTAGGTGATTTGTTTTATTATTATTATTATTTTTATTTTTATTTTTTTATTTATTTATTCTATGATAATTCATTGACAATGAATTGAGGTTGTTTCTGAGGTTGGCAGTTTTGACCACAATACTGAGTGATAACTAACAAGATTCAAGCTGTTCACCAGACTACCTCATACCGGGTACTTTGGTCCTCGCAGGCTTCCGTAGGCCCACCGAATCTCCACTAATGAGCAAAGCAAAGGTGGTGACAAGCAAGTGTCTTCTACCTCATTACTGGCACACTGTAGCTCAGCAATCTCACCAGAAGCAGCCCCATTCATGACTCCAGCCCTGTCCTTTTTTTCTCTAATCCCATCAAACCACCACTCACAAAACAATCATTCCATGGCACCACCAACACCCGCTCTCCTATAGAAGCATCATTTAAGGGGATAATGAGGGACCAGGATGAGGAATTAGGTGCGTTTGTTTTCAAATAGCCTGAATCTCCGTCTTTGGGGGAGGACATTAAGTGATACTTATCGAGCTAATTGTTCTTCCTGGCAATTAGCCAGTGTAAGAATAGGTCAGGGAGGCTGTGTGTTGAGCATGCTTATCGATCCGAAACACCTAACTACATATGTTCAATGCTGTGTGGGTATGTATAATACAGTTTGTGCATGCTGGTGTGAGTGATTGTTTGTGGGTGGAAGAGTTAGGGCTGGGGCTGAGTGGTCCATTATTCTCAGTCTCCTCCTCAGTAGCAAAGTGGATAGCTTAGTGGAGATGCTTTGCATATAGATAACGCAGTTGGGGAGTTGTGTGTGTGCATTAAGTGTGTTTGGCCCAGCCATCTCTGTCTATCTAGATACGTGACGTAAACCCTTTCAAGACCTGCAGGCATCTTTGTCTCCTAGCCTATTTCTTATTTACAGGTGTAGCATATTTATTTTGATAAAGAAGGTTATGAGGTAGGATATTTACATTTCAAATGTGTCAGTCATGCAGAAATGACTTTCGGTTGCATTATGCAGGTTGGCAAGACAGGTGTTAGCTCCTATATTAAAGAACCCAGTAATCACATTTAGGAAGAGAGGCAGCTTGAGAGCAGGTTACAGGTTTGCTGCATCTCATTTTGAACATGCCAGTGTTAAGGAGACGATATAGGATTCATGAATCAGCTCAAGGCGAGGCTGCATTGAAACTTGTTGCTGCCAGTACACAGTGAGATAAAATGGATGGTAAGCAAAGTGAAGGCCCCTGGGATATACTCTGCCTCAGACTCTCCACTCAATATATATGACCCTGCTCTGCTCTGGGTGGGAACTTGCTATGGACCAAAGTGCCCTTGGGAGGTATGGTTTCACAAGTTTCTATTTACATTTAGTTAATTGAGAATAATGTAGTCCCAAGTAGCAAGAAGGTCAACTGCCTTGTTTAATTTTGTTTATTATAATCTAGTATTTGGTTTTGAATTTGTGGGTGTTAAAAATGAAATCTGTTGAAATAAATAGGAGCAAGGCTTGGTATTATTACCGACCAAACGAGAGACTTTGATGTGAGACAGACGTTTTTCTCACTTGCATTCATGCGCACAGCATTCTGATACACAAGAGGCACAAATGCTGATGATTGTAACTGTACAAATCCTTATGCTTTAGATATTCAAAAGTACAAGAACAAGTCACAAGTACTTCTCATCCGTATGACTTTATGCTCCCCCCCTTCATCAACATCCATGCTGTCAAAATACTAATTTCAACTGGCCGGGTTTATTTTTCTGCTCACTCTTCCTATCTTCACCACTGGCATCCTGACTTTCTCTGCTGTGATACATCTCAATTGAAAAGGTAGGAATTCTGTTATATAACGTCTGATTAATTCATTCTCCTCCGAGTTTTTTCCCTGCCCGCCACCTCGGTCCAACTTAATGGGGTAAATTAATGAGTAATTTGCGGAGGTTGATGTCGTACCATCGTCTGAGGTCAGAAGGGCGTGCTGATATTATTAACTCTGCAAGACTGGGAGCCTGATTGAAATTAATGACGGCCACCTTCGCCTGCCTATCTTTCTTTCCTTCTTTCTGTCCCTGCCTATGTCATCAGATGTTTAACCATTTTCCACCTCTCTCTGTTGCCTCTAAATCTTGCAGACGGTAAAGGTCCTCACACAAACAGTCTGAAAATCTAAGGTCAGATTTATGCTTCACCATGACTGCAGATTATGAGCAGGCCATGGTGAGCTAGTCTGGGATCTATCCTCCTGGGCGTTATTCTTTCTCTTTGAGTCTGATTGGTCAGGAAGGACCAGTCTGTCAGGCCTGGAAGTAATGCAGTCCTATTTGGTTTTCGGTTAACTCTAATATCATCATTTTGACAGGGCTTGAATTCACCCACTGTTTGAGGTGTGAGTTTGATGGGGAAAGTGAGAGCGGAGGGGGGCATTTGCTCTTTGAACAGTTAGATACCACGTCAGGTAATTAAGAAAATCTTTCCACTCTTTCTGATTTTGATATTTCATATTGAGTAATACCTTTCCCTCTGACCTCTCTGTCATTTGTGGCAGCCAATCCAATAGACCCACTAGCGTTCACAATGGGATGTCAACGGTGTGTCATTACTCTGCTATCAGATCAATAGAACTTAATTTGGGCGAGTTGGACCAAATAAAAAACATAGAGCAAATTCCCTTGGGCACTCAGTTGGACAGCCTCCATTTTTATAAAGGGCCCAGTTTTCAATTTCGGTCTATTGCTCAAATTCCACTGGCAGCCGCCCCTACATGTTAGGTCTAAGGATTTACCAATCAATTAGTTTTAGATTAGTACCACAGGCTATGCAGGGGTGGAAGCTTTTTTAAAAATAATGGCTTCATTGGGAAGAATGGGGGGAATCGAGCTGAGGTTACCTGCATATACCCTCAAGGCATTTCCTAGATGTAAGAAATAACATTAGCTCAGGTATTCATAAGCACAGTGTGTCCAATTGTCATAATTTACACTGTAGATCATTATTCATTTATGTCCAGTGGGTCTGCGTTCTTATTTGAATCTTCAAACTTTTATTTTAATCCATAAACTCACTCTTTAATTGACTTTTTCTTCAAACAGACCATATTCTGCTTTGCACAGTTTGTGTAAAGGCACATATTACTACTGTACTATAATACATTAAAATTTTAACATACTGTCCTTCCCAAGCCCAAGCCTTGCTCCTCTTCCTCAGTTAATATATTCCCTGTCTTTCTTTAAGTATGTATTCATCTACAGAAGTTATTTTCACTTGACAGCAAGGTTTTTGATCTCCTTCCCTTACAACGAGGAGTGTCTGACTCCAGTCCTCAGGGGCCAGATTCCACAAGTTGAGACTGACGGATGTACAGATACTGTACCTTAGGGACTGCCTTTGTGTCTTCTCTCCAGTCTGGCCAATTGATAACAATGATGAATCAATGTGAAGGAATCGCTGACATTCTCAGGCTTCCAGTAGAAAAAAACAGGGAACATTTGAGACAGCACAACTTGTGGCAGTCTCTGAGGAGTAGAGTCAAACCCTCTCTGTCCAAAACTGTGAATCCCATAAGTACATTGGAACTGTTAACTGGCTCTTAAAAAAATGATCTTGTTTTCACATGTTGGGGTCACAGAGAGTTTAAGTGGCAAGAACTTGAGTTAACGTCAAGATTATGGTCTTGGCGATTAACAGGTACTTTTTCTGAAACCGCTCTGGTGAATAGACAACAAGCTTTTTAACTAGGAACTAGAAGTATAGTTTCTCAAACTAATTCATGGGGTTTTTTACACTGTTCTAGACAATATTGCTGGCTGCCTTGGGGACTCATTGCTACGCAAATTTGGTTTCTCATTTCATTTTTGTAAGTTTTTGAAGTTCAAGTTTATTGAAAAACACAAATCAATAGTCATGGAAAATCATGGAATAACCCTCTCGATTGCCTCCCTTTGGAGTTGTAGTTGCTCTCAATGTGAACCTCTGGCAGAGAAACTGTAGACTTTCAATGGCTCCCTGGGAAAGGGAGTGAGGTCTCTTTGCTCCTGTTTAATTAAACCTTTGAATCCATGCAATAAGGTCTGCAGTGGAAACATGGACTCTGTTTTAATGCTGTAAACATTAAAATATTGTACAGATAGAGGCTGGCTTCACACTTGCGGGAGTAAACCCAGAGGCATTCCCCTTCCTCTTTCACCACTCTTACACGTTAATGGAACATAAGAACCAGTGCTGTGAATATAACTTTTTTCACTTCTCTTGGAGTTTAATATCAGTTTAGAAAATGGGAGTCTTGAGACAGATGTTATGCGATAAAGGGAATTCAACAGTCCCTAGAATTTTATCTCCTGGTACATTTATCTCCCCTTACAAAATTGTGCATTCTGCTAAAACAGAATAATATATTTATGTTGTAAACATGTAAAATATAATGCCTTTTGACATCAGATACATTTCAGAGGTGGTAGATTGGTGCAATTTGGTATTTTTGTGTTATAGTGCGACAGGGTGGGACAGTCCTGCTTTCCACTATAGGGCTGAATAGGGCTAACCAGGGCTTAATTCACAGTTCATTATAGCTGCTTCATTCAAAACAAACTTTTGGCATACAAACATGTATGCAGAGCTGCTGTACTTGTATTTACTGTCATGATATATGATATGCAGAGCCAAACATCCAGGAGGCTTCTTTGTGACGTCAGAGAACTGCTTCTTCATGAAGTCGGTACATGAATTTGCTTCGAGTGGCATTCCATTGTACTTTTTCTAGTAGGAGGTCAGAAATGTTTGAGTTCCAAGTTGTCTGGAACGCAGCATTAATCACCTCAATTATTTGATTGACAGAGGCTGTTGGGGGTAATGCGGAGACTTGGAGAAAACACTGCTTGAAAGGTTCAATTCAGAGCGAGAATCATCCCCCACCCCCACCCCTATTCAAAAAGCACAGATTTGGTCTGGCTAAGTTCCATTCAACTGAAGCCCAACGAAGAAGTCAAAGAAATTACAGAGAAAGTGGTTAAATATAATGAAGCCGAGCACTCGTATTATGAGCTAGTGTAGCTAACCTTCTCACTTTAGTTAGTCCTTAACTTTGGCTAGTTCGAGAGCCAAACGAGCTATATAGACTAGCTAACTGGCCTGTCATTCTATTAGCATTAATGTCATGGTCATGTTATTTGAATAATAGAAATAATAAAATAAATCTGTAGTCAGAGGTTGAGTATATCACAGCCTTGGCAGAGGTATGAGCTCAATGAGTATTTTCTATACTGTAATTTTGATTTGAACCCTCATGTAACTACTCTATTGCTCTTTGGCTCTGAAATTCAGAGATGATCTAACTGAAAGCTACACAGATAATTCAACCCCTAATCCATATATGCCCTGGCTATTTTTACTGGCTCTAAAGAGGAAGCAGGACTGTGATTTAACTGCAAACAATGCTGTCTGTCTGCTGTTGAGGTTGAGTTGCTAATTTGTTGATTCATGTGTGGGTTGACCTGATCCGCTGATCATTTGACTCATTGTCAACCGAATGAGAGACTGACCGAGGTTCACTTGTGAACCCAACATACAACAAAAGTGGAGGAGTTTCTACCGGTGGCCAACTGTGACAAACACACACACACACACACACACACACACACACACACACGCACAGACACTAATGTAGAGAATCAATCAATATACTGTACGTGTTTGAATAGATTAGTTACACTATATGGACATGAAATGTGAGAAAACACACAACATATACCTTCCCACGCATAATTGACCATACATAACACACACACACACACACACATTTATACACACAAACACCTTCCCACACACACAAAACATATCATTCACATCTGCCCACACAAAATATGGATTAAATATTTCTATCCACGTTTACAGACACTAATGGTCTTAAAAAGTGCCAAAATGGCGAGTTATATGTATAGGCGGATTGGAACCAAACATCTGTAGAAATGAACTTTATGTCTTTACACATATAACAGCCTATGTGTCTTTGTTGTTTTTGTTATGTATTTTACTTATCTGTATAATTTATGCATTCCTTTTTTCAACTGTTTGTATTTTTAGTGTTATAGTTCTCATGATCTGTTCTAATCTGTTATCTTTGTGTATGCTGGAAAGAAACTGCTTATTGTGAATGTCATATTTGGAGTTCCCATGGGTCTTTCTGATCTGTTTGACTTCAAAATTACAACTCGTAGTAGTCACATATGTTCAATTACATATTACAATTTCCCCATTGATACAATAAATAACTGAGAGCACAAATTTTAAACAACTAATATAACCGTATTTATGTCAGTATTTAGGATTAAATTAAGTTTTTGGTTAGTCAGAGCTTTTTAGGCATTTGTAAGTATTAGATTATTTGATTTTTCTAGTTCAGCTTTACAGATAGGCACATCCATCCACACACACACCCTGAGAGCTGTGTTGAAGACCTGATAATATGCCTGTCACCGTTGGCCTTTTTTAAGAACCTTATTTTTCAGTTCCTGTTAAGAGGATGATGGATGGGTCAAACAATCACAGAACTTTGATCCAGGAGAGCGGAGCTTATTTCATGTGTGAAACCAAAAGTCAGTGTTGACTTATTCAAAGTTTTTACTTACTTAACGTATGTTACATAGCTGACTTACATCATGTTGCATACGTGAGTTACGTCACATCACGTGAACATAACTTTAACATACTGTGAAACCAACCCATGTCGTTTTGTTACCCAAATCTAACCAAACTGCGACTGTTTAACAACGTTAAACCACATGTTTATTATTGTTAACATGTCGTCGGAGGTCACCTGGAGGTCACCTGACTACGAAGACAATGGTCACCTGACTTGGTCCTTTCCTGCACGTCCAAAAATCATGAAATGTGGCATCTGTTACAGAGTTAAAGGACACGCGAACTCAAAATGTCCTTTAGTGGCGTACTATTTATATGCCGTCCCATGAGCTCACGTTGGACAGGAATTAGTATTATCCTTTACATGTATGTGTGTGTGTTTGTTTCTCAGTGCTTGTGTACTTTTCTGTGTGTGTGTGCCAGTATGCATGTGTGAACGCACATTTTATCTGCTTTCACAAAACCCGTCGTGTCTGACAGTGCAGATCTGCATGAGTGCATCCTCAACATGAGACTAGCTGGCATTCATAATGGTGTGTGTGTGTTAGAACGTGAAATTTTGTCATGAATGTCCATTCTGTCGAGGGAGTGATGGCTGAGGCTGCGTATGTGAAGCATTTTCAATTAATCTGCCTTTCAGTCTGCAGGGTTTTCCAATAAGCTGTGCTCATTTACTTGTTCGCTGTCACTCCCTCTCTATCTCTCACAAACGCACACACACACTCTCCTTCTGTCACAAGCATAGATTGTAATTGCATGCTTTTCATTTGCACGTATGCACTCAAAATGCAAACATTAAGCCAAACACAAAGATTTTATGTCTCACATAAGCACTGATTGTAATTACACACTGTCACACCTGCACACGCACCAACATATTGTCTCTTATACAATCATTTCATGCTTATTGATGCATGCACCACACAAACATACACTCCTTCTGTTTCAACGTCATCTCTTCATGAGTCCTCCTGAGTGAGCGAACTCCCTTTCTGTAATGCTTTCCCGCCTGCCCCTGGTTGCCTGATTAGCATTCACACAACAGGTTAGCTTGCACTCTGACAACTAACCTGGTGTGCCAGTTGCAACCAACTCCGGCCCTGCTGCAGGGGGCAGGGGCAAAATAAATGCTGACTGACCCCACACAGTCAGTAAAGGGGAGGCTTTAAATTTTGCCTTTGTAAACCAGTGTTACAGTGACTCCATCACAGTTGTTTATTGACTTTAGGTTCAGTGAGTGGAAAGAGGTTGAGAGGAGAGAAAGAGAGGAGGAAGAGTCTGAAGAAGACAAACAGTAATTAAAAAGAAAAGATAGTGACAAAGTATGGTTAGACAAAAGAAAGAAACTGAGAAATGAAGAGGGTTTATAAAAGCTTTATCTACTACTATGAGGCTCTGACACAAGTCCGCAAAGTAAACTGTAACGCCTTAGTGTCTGTGCTACAAGATGATCCATAGGTCATCTTAATATCCCACTATTAAATCCCTCTGTGTTGACCTTGACAAACAGCACTTTAAGAGAAGCACAACTGTACAACTGTACGTTTGAGTGGCTGGCTGTAAGCTGACTGTCAAAAATATCCTTGAGCAAGGCACTGAAGCTGAAAACATCTATGATGCACCTGGACATTGGCCAGACTATGGCTGTGCTGTACAGCTCCCAGAAATGAATTCCTTCATTTATTCATTCACCGTGAAAAACATAAATTTAAAGGATAAGGTTAGTTTTACTATATTTTTGTAGCCAGCCAATCCCATGAAGAGACCAAATCCAACTAATCTGTCTCTCAATACTTTTTGACTTCCTACCCTGTCTGTGACTCTCAAAGCAGAAGATGAAGGCATTAGTCCAGATCACAGATATATAGTTTCAGTTTTAGAAAAGGCTAAGTTATTTCCTCAAACACCTGAGCACTGTACTTTTTAGCGAACCTTACTCAAACAGGAGTGAATAGTGTACTGAGTATTCAAGGTAGCAGGAAACATGTCACCCAGTGCAACAATGTGGTTCACTGATGTATTACTTTCTGGAGAACAATGTAGGCCTATGGTGTAGAGGAAGTAGCTATATAGGTCTTTAGCTATGCAGACAACACTTGACAATACCAATAGATTGTTGTTTTTGGTCTCTTCATGAAATCTCATGATGATATAAAAAATAAAAAATATCAGCAGACTTATCCTTTAAATAATAGCAGTATGTAAATAAAAGCCTGGTCAGTTCAAACGAATAAAGGACCCCTCCTAAATAAAGAGGGGAAATTGGGTTGAAAAAAACCCCATAAATAATTGTAAAACAATGGCTCTCATGATCAAACGTACTTAAGAAATAGGAAATTAGATAGCAAAGTCTGACTCTAATGATAGCCGGGTATACTACTGATGTGCTGATTTGTCGTATTTGTCACAGAACCAGTGCCAATTCTGCACAGTAACCCAGAGCCTTCAGTGCATTATTGCTAATATACCATGGTTTCATCACTGCCATTAGCATTAGCTGTTGAGTTAATTTAGCACAATGAGAGAGTTTATTTAGGCGTACGTGCTACTCATATAAGCCCCAACATTTTTGTGTCCACTTACAGTGACATTAGACAGAATTTCCTTTTTCAGTTTCCAGTGCAGCATCTGAAAGGCCTATAGTTTTATCTTGGCTGTAGTGGGTGTGTACAAAGGCTTTTTGGACAGCTGGTTGATTCTGAGTAATACCGTCAACTCTGATCAGCTGTAGATTTTGTTTAACAAAAGGCACACAAGTGTATTCAGATATTAAGAGATATTAATTTATAGCCTACTGGGTATCCACACTCATTTGAGGTAAATCACAATATATGGAATACCATTTTGTAGCCTAGTGTTTTTTCTTGGAATAGCAATACCTTGTTTGTTATATTGTACATACTGGTAAAAAAAATAGCATCATGAAAAAGTAACAATTCCCATCCAAATCCCTGTTAGCTAGAGGGTATCCATGTGGTGAAAATACCAACAAAAAGTCAGTTTTAATTGTCTGACAACACCGGGGCTATTCAGTCCCAGCAGATTGTAGCACAGAGCATTAAAATATTAACAATAGTGGAAGAAGGCAGCAGTACGCCACCGCTTGTTCCTTGAACATCACTTAAATAACAATTGCTTTGGCAATTACTAACTCTGGAACATGATCCTGGGGAAATACGTTTATGCTTTCGGTCGTTCCCTTGGGCGAACAAACGTTGCAAATTTATTAACAGGGATCCAAACAGAGAGAGTGGTGGAAGGAAGCCACAGACCAAGCAGTTTTCTGGGTCTAGAAAGCATATGAGATGTTAGGAAGCAGGCTGTTGGGCTGCAGAGGAGTGCTGTGACTGTCCTTTATATGCTGGATTTTGTGCATTACAGTGTGTCTTACTACTATACCGGTATTCCTTGGATAGCCTTGAGTCTGTTACGTTTAGTAGATAGAATTTTATATTAATTTCTTGGCCCACTCTCTTTATCTATACCTGTCTCATCATCTTTTATATCAGTTAGCAATTTCCTGCATTTCCCAGAATTACTTTTCCACCCATTGTCTGCACCTGGTTCCCAAAATTTGTATAGGTGGAAGCGACAACAACTATGCTGATAGCGATGTAAAAACAGCATGGGAGCGAGTTTCCGGTTGAAAATTTGTATTCAAAATCTGCTGCAATCTGTAATCTCTCTCTTTTGCTATGATACATTTTTCTCCATATGGTTGTTCAGGGTTTCCCCAGGAATGATGGTAGGATCAATCAATCACTGTTATCTGATGAGCTGAGTCAGACACATCTCAGGATCAATTTAGTTACTATATGATGGTCTAAGCAGTTCCTCCACTCATTAAACATATGGCTTTTGCTGTGTGATCTAGTGCTTGGCTCATTTTTCAATGAAGGTTGATTTTATTTTATGAAAGTACAATAATTTCTTCTCACATTAGCGGCTTTTATTACAGGCGAGGAGACCCCTCTTAGTTATAAAATGCCTCAGAAACCCTGCTGGTGAATGTTGGTGCAAAATGGTGGGCCTTTAGAATATAGGCACTGACCCCGAATCTGACATTTACTGCAAACGTTTTACAGTAAATCCATTAAACGTTCTTTGCTTTCTCTGCTACCAAACTCCACTGTAGCTGAAAATATCAACCAGAGATATTTCACTTCTCCGTTCCTCACGGCGCCGTGGGTCAGTGGTTCAGTGTGATGTCATGTGGTGGTCCCTGGTTGCCGAGCAATCGATTACAGACAGCAGCAGTGGTTTCTGGGGGAGACGGGCGGAACAGTCAAGGTTGCTAGGTAGCAGATAAGAACACAAGTTCTCATTAATTGCCTTCTGCCATCGTGGCAGGGAAAGTACAGGATGGGGGATATTGCAGCAGGATGCAGGCACCCACACACAATTATACTGTACAGTATATGTATACCTACAGGAACACACGCACATCTAATATTTCACTGACCTTTCTACACCAGCATCTATCAACTGGAAACATTGAGAAGGAGGTTTGGAGTGGAGCTAGAGGGTGAGGATGACAGTAGGGAGGGGTTACGCCGAAAAATTATGAAACTCTATAAGAGGGAAGAACTATATACATTTTTATGGAGGTAAAACTAGTGTATTTTCCATTTAGTGGGAAAAAGTATGATTCGACATACCCCTGACCATGATCTATGGCACAGGGTAAGGGAGAAAATTAAAACTACTGAGAAGTCGGAGGAGGCTATATTCTTGCCGAAGCCAGCTACTGATCTGGGCAATGATAAACCTGCTCTGGGAAATGCAAAGCCAACTAGTCATTCAAGCAAGGTGGTAACTCATGCGTCTAACCTAGCAACCCACTGGATCGGCTACAGGCTTGGCTGGTCATTAGCTTCCGAGGCTGGTGAATAGCGCACCGAGGCTAGCAACCCACTGGATCGGCTACTGGCTCGGCTGGTCACTTTCTTCTTTTGCATTTTATTGGCAGATTGGAGCCAAATGCGGCACATTACCACCACCAACTGTAGACATATAGGAATTATCTAGATTCTTTGAGCCCACCTCTGCTGTCATGTTACAGCATGTTGTGTGCGTTAAAAAGGTTGAACTTTTTTGCGTACTTGTACTTGGGGTATTTTTCAAAGTCAGTAGTTTTACTTTTACTAAAGTACAATTTGTCTTAAATACTGCACTGTCCCACACCACATTTAAAATCACATTCATTACAGAGCACACATTTTGTGGCTCTCATAAAAAACAGAAACTATTGTAAATTGGCAAATTCACAGTGACCGGGCCAGTCAGCAAAAAGAAGAGTAATTGTTCTCTTTGGTAATAAGTAACTTTTAGTCCGAGTACATTTTCAACAAGCTATTTTTACTTTTATTTAAATAGTTTTACACCAGTAATTTTACCTCTCCTTTAGTAAAATATCAGCAAATTAACAGTACTAAGCATTCCAGCCCCAATATGCTCTAGGCTGTTATGACTGACTGTACTCTGTTGTAATATGTATTTTTATCTGTCTATTTTTACTGCCTTTTTATGAAGCACTTTGTGACTGCTGTCTGTGAAAAGCACTATATAAATAAAGCTTATTATTATTATTATTATTATTTCTTGTTCATGAGTAGGACATTCTCCTAATATTTCCACCACTGTTAATTAGGTTTTGTCGGAGAAGCCCCAGCAGTTCTTCCGGTTGTAGATCGGCTCAAAAGAGCTACTGTGTTTATCTATTCATTTATTGGCAGTTAAACCAAACTTCATCTTACAGTCCAATTCATATCTATTGGCCTCTATCACACTATCCATACTATACCAGATCTTTCTCATAATACATTATCAACTTGGACATTATCGACATAATCAGTTGGATTACATTCATTCATAACCCACAGAAAAGGCAACTTGACAGGTGGGCTTGACTAGGTAAACTAACTGGTGTAGGTTTAAATGTAATGGGTGATTACTGTAATGGTAGGTTTAAATTTAACGGTGAATAGTCTTTATTACCTCTTAAACAGCATTTTCTTGGCAGTTGTAGGGTCTGAAATGTAGAGTAGCCTACAATTCAACATATTTTTAAGATAAGACATTTTGTGCACGTTCAGCAGCAATGCCACACATACATTTTTAGCAAAGCAAATGCAGGAGAAATAATGCTAAGTAAAATAACCTAGATAAATCCTATTTGTCTACAGTTGGTGGTGGTAATGCACCATCCAATCCGCCAATAAAACCCAAAAGAACTGACCAGCCTTCAGTAGCTGATCCAATGGGTTGCTGACCTCGGCATACTAGTCACCAGGCTCAGAAGCTAATGACCTGCCGAGCCTGTAGCCGATCTAGTGGTTTGCTATGTTAGACGCATGAGTTACCACCTTGGAGTGATTAAATATCAGCTTATCATTTCCCACCGCCGGCCTCTCAGTAACCAGCGCCGGCTTACCATTGACTTCAGCAAGGATATAGCCTCCTCCGGCTTCTCAGATGTCCGGTTTCTCCCTTACCCTGCATCATAATGAACAAGACATGTAGAGTGGGCATCATATTCACCTTTATTACATGGGTTTTAAAAAAGTTGGGCTAAGAATATCTGCCTTTCTGGTGTCGACCTTGTCTGCAGAGCCATGAAAATGTCAGATCAAAACCTCAAAGAGGTAAACATCAAACATTTTATGCCCTGGGGAATCCTGTCTCATTGAAATCTGTTTCCGTGCAATGACATGTGAACATCATTATTTTTACAGTTAAAGGCTAATTTGTACAATTTTCTAGAAAATTGCAGCCTCTAGGCAGTGATGGCATTCCCATCAGCTGCGTGCGGTCAGAGACATAATCTGCATGCTCTTCTAACAAGCAAGCTTTGAATCATTTGATTTGATAAGACAGACTTCGTGTTCATGTGCTGTGCTGACTTTTCATCAAAGCCTGCACCGTGAAAAACAATGCAACATCACGGCCGCTTTCTGTTTTTACATGGCTCTAATTGAAAAAGCTACGTCATGGCATGGGCAAAGGTATATATCTGTTTTCCCAAACCAACATTATGGGAAAGACAGCCTGGTTAAATGCAAAGCAAAATACTGTCAATTATCTTACGTGTAAGCCACTAAAAAAGTGGAACACTGTTACACCTGTCTTTGGAAATGACCTCCAGTGTGCATTAAGAGTGTCACGCAGTATTGTTGTCCCAGCTTATCTTGTCGTCCTACCCCCGTGTTACCATGACAACTAAGCTGCTCTCAAGTCCCGACTTGTTGAAAATGAATCATCGGTTCATGGCCCTCACATTGCTTATTAAAGACACAGTTGTCTCGCACAGCCCAGTGTTACTTTGTGGCTGGATAAAAGCTCAATAAAACCTTTTAGCTTGAGCTCAGAGGGAGGACGTTAAGCCCCCAAGACTCATGTTCTTGGCTTACAGAGGGGGATAGCAGAGTGAGCACATAGTGTGCTAGGCACGTTGTGTACCAATATACACCAACACGCACACACACAACCAAGGTTTTGCTTGAGTGACGCTGTTAAATGCTCTAAGGCTTGCTGTCTTTCTGCCTGTCTCACTCCCTCAACTTGATTAAATCTTCTCACTTAATTTGCATGAAATTCCACCAGTTACAGTTTCAGAGGCTATGATGCCAGGCTTCACCTGTACTCGAGGATGAGCGGAAATGTTGATATTGAAATAAAAAATGAAGGGGAGGTGTCTAAGGGAAGGTAAAGAAAGGACATAAACTACGGATATTGTGGGTTAGGCTTTAAGGAAGAAGACGAGATAGAGAGAAGAGGCATTTAGATTGAGACCTAGATGGAGAAAGAAATAAAGCTTAGGGTAAGGGTACAGAACGTCAGCTGATGGAGTGTTGAGAGCGGACCAAGGAGGGAAACGAGAGAAAAAAAATGCTGAAAAGAGAAGGGGAAAGTCAAGAAGAGAATAATGACAGCATAGTGGAGGAAGTTTGCTTGAAACATTCATGTACTTAAGTACGAACATAAGTGTCGTCCAACCATGTCTAAAGGCAAAAGTTTTTAAACCTGTTCTGAAAGGACACATGAATCGTAGAAATGAGGAAATGGGGCGTACATTTAGAGAGTCTCTCTTCGGAGGCATTCATGGTGTTACACTAATTTGTGAACACAAAAAGTGACAAGAGCTCGACAGAGAAGTGGTAAATCACTGCGTGAATTGAGCATTCTTGTTGGATTGTTTTGAAAGTTACAAAATTGTCAGACATAACCCCTCCACATCGGAAAGGTGAGGCGGGACGGGAGGGGATCTCAGATGTTTGATGATTAGATTAGATTAGTTTGGATTAGATTAGATTCAACTTTATTGTACAAGTACAAGGCAACGAAATCTAGTTTAGGTCGAACCAGAAGTGCAATAAGCAAGTGCAGGATATAAAGTATATGCATCTGAGATTAGATCTGACCAGCAGTGCTATTTCAGCCCTATGCAATTTCCCCACTGTGGGACAAATAAAGGCTTAACTTATTTTCCACATAAAGAAGAACCCAATTGAAATTCAATATCCACACGTGGAGGTTACACAACTTTACCCAGTAAATGAGCTACATTTGAGTCCCTAAAACTTTTCACAAGCCTCGGTTTGTTTGTAACCGATCAAAAAGAGTCAACATTTCTACTGTAGTTTAGATCAAAGAAAACAAACATTAGGTTTGTTGCATCCTGAAGGCACAGGGAAGGGGAGTTGGAGCTTGTGGAAGAGATGGGGAGGTAGAATTGATGAGGTAATGACAAAGGCATAGCTGAGAGAGAGAGGAGAAATGAGGAAAGAGATAGAGGAAAGGTGAAGAAAATTTGATCGAACAAAGCGGAAAAAGAGAGGGGAATAGAGTTGAGAAGGACGGAATGATTGCAATGGATAGCAAAAGAGTAGCATTAGAATCAGGGCGGCACTCTACTAAGATGGCAGAGAGATTGGATGAGTGGATGGGGAAAGAAAATCAGACAGAATTGACTGGATAGAGGAGTATTAGTGCCAGGGAGGTAAAGGATTGAGGTATTTGATTGAGTATCTTGGTTCCTCAATGGGACTGAGGAGCACACCATGAACTTTGAATATTGTGAGATTGACAGACTATTTTTTGTCAGGTAATTTCCCCTGCAATCCCTTATCATTGCTGTCATTCCCCTTTGGATGCCATCTACGACTAGAAGGATTGAAACATTCAAGTAGCTGTGACATTTTCACATAAATCAATGTCCATTTTGCTGCTCTCTATCTACACAAAGGTTATGCAAGACAGTTGTGTATGGGTTTTCTCTTTAATAAATACTCCACCATACAGGATGTTGAGTTTAGGTTTTCTGCAATCGGCAACAGACCAAGAAAAGAAAAGAGAACCACTGACAGAAAGTCAAACTTTACTAAGAGAAAGTCCAGGGAGAAGACGTACATACAAGTAAACACTTGATGGCTTAAGTGCAACAGTCAGTGGCTGCACTGGGTAGTGCACCCTCATTATACACACATCAATAGACATCCATAGCACACACAGAATGTATCTTACAGACAAAAGTAGTCAAGGTCAAGGAAAGTTAACACTGCTGGAAAACTTATTGGGAAGGAGATTGGGCTGCATGTTTCACACCTACGACTAAGACCTAAGCACAGTCTTTAACTTAACCTAACCTTAACCATAGAGGTGGCACAGTGTTGGACAGTAATGCATTCATAGTAATGTGTTGCAGTAATGCGCAGTAGTGGTACACGGCAAGTCTGCAGTCAGGCATCAGCTGCGTTCTCTTTCATAATTGTGAGGCCGGGACTTCACCAGTGCTGTGTGCAGTCAGTGGGGCTACGTCAACTGCTGATGGTCAATAAATAACTGTAGGCCATTTTATATTTCGACTTCTACATGTGTGAAATACAGAAGATGTGACATATTCAGGTGGAGGATTTGTTTAACAGCTTAAATGGAGCTAGGCTCACAGTAATGTATCAAGTAATGTTATTAATTACTTTTCCATTGTTTGTAACGTAAAGGGATTACTTTTTCAATGAGTAATATGTTATTAGTAATTTTTCAAGTAACTTGCCCAAATCTGGAAAACAGACATATATGAATTATTTGGAAGGTAATGAAAAGTGACCATTGTCATGTATGTATGAGGACTTGGAAAACACATACTGGCCACACTTCTGAAATTTACCAGTGATCGTTTGATGACTGATGTTGTCAAAGTAAAATAAATTACACTGATTTCATAAATGAATCCTTTAAATGGAGGTCTCCTGCACAGTAGGAGGAGGGACAGAGTGTCAAAGATAGACAGACAGGAAAGGACGCGTTCAAGAATTCCAAAAAGGAAAAGTGTGTAGCGTATTATAAAATATGATAGAGGCAGCTTGTCGTGCTCCAGGCAGAATAGTACACTTAGCATGCAGAGAGGTGGTGGGTGAAGGCAGAGAGAGCTGACCAGTGAGAGAGAGCAGGACAGTTATTTGGAGACAGATGGAATGAGATTTTCCTGAAACGGATCTGAGCACCACTTGGACGAGCATCAACCTCCCCCACTTTTTTTTTTTTACTCTCCCCCTTTTTCTAAATGCCGGTCTCATCTCTCGTCTCATCTCTGTCACTCTCTGAGTCTCTCTCAGTCCCTCCCCCCCCTTTCTCTCCCCCTGGCTACCCCCACCCCCCCCAGCACCACCCCCCCCTCCCCCCCCCCCCCCCTTTTCACCCGCAAAGACCCCCTGTTCCCTGGGCCCCCGCATCCCCCCGGCCCCTCC
>CM022472.1:4725192-4736683 GCA_011952105.1 Coreoperca whiteheadi
TGAAACGGATGGGGGCGCCACTTGGACGAGCAGCCACCTCCCCCACTTTTTTTTTTTTACTCTCCCCCTTTTTCTAAATGCCGGTCTCATCTCTCGTCTCATCTCTGTCACTCTCTGAGTCTCTCTCAGTCCCTCCCCCCCATTTCTCTCCCACTGGCTACCCCCACCTCCCTCAGCAGCACTCCCCCTTCCCTCCCCTCCCTCCTTTGCAGCTGAAATGACACCATGTTCCTGGAGCATCAGAATGCGCCTGGCATCTCAGAGGGGATGGGGGAACCATGTGTGTGGGTAAAACTGTGCATGTCCATAGAAATAAGAGGAACACATGGACCGATCATGGATACAATTTGGTCTCATATGGCCATAGCACGTTTCCATGTGCTAATAGAAAAATAAACTAAAATATAGTGGCGTGTGCTTTTTATCGCTTGTGCACAAATAGTATGTGAGTTAGTGCTTTGATATGTGTAATGTGCATGTCACAGGGGGGATGTACTGTGCTTCCTGGTGTGTGCTTGCACTCCTTTTCACGAGTGTGTGTGTGTACATTTCACTTGATCAATGATCTTCCCCTCCATCCTGACACCAGGCTTGTTTTGAGACCCACTTACCCAGATTGGACTAAATGAACAGAGAAAGAGAGAAAGAGAAAGAGGGGGTGGGATAGATGCAGGAGAGGGGCTTGAGAGAGTAAACGCTGATAAAGCTGCCTGGCAGCACTCCGTGGACTGCGGGCCGATCCATCAATAGAGGTTGTTAAGGGGCAGGAGAGAGATAGCTGGGTGATGTTTTCATAACACGATACGAACATACACTTATGTCCACTGGAGGCAGCGACATAAACAGACCCAGTGAAGGTTATTCAAACTCGGGGTTCACATAGTGCAACTGCATGGAATACACTGGATGAGTCCTCCGAAACATAAACAACAGAACAAGTCATTTGTCAGTGCCTTACAAAAGCACCCATTTGAGTGTTTTCTGATCCGGTACCACTACGGTTAATGTTTGGTTAACTTTGGGTGGCTAAAAGTCATTGGTTGAGGTCAGGGAAAGATCATGGTCATAGTTTTTTTGTTGGTATTTTTCCTTTTTATAATGATGAAAGTACAACGGTAGTGCACCTGGGCATGCCCCTCAAGGGGTTTTGTAGCAATATAACAGCACCAAGGTCACATTAATGGAAAATGTTAACATACATTAATGCTGTCATTTTGCAGATGAGGACAGTTTTCACTGTGCAGTGTCTGTGCACAATATTATGAAGAGTACGGTCTAGACCTGCTATATAGGAAAAGTGCAATGAGATAACTTCTGTTATGAATTGGCGCTAAAATTTAAGTGAACTGAATAGTGGAGTTTATCGTCGTGGCTCAAAGACATTGAATTTGTTGTTAAATTAACACAGGATTTTACTTTAGGGGTGGTATGAGCATCTACTCCATTTTTACACTATTTATTTATTGGTCAAGTCCATATTGTTTATAGAACCCAGAAGTCACAATCTGACTTTTGACTTTTGTGTCAGTTTTCTTTGAACACAAAAGTGTGCTTTTAGTTTGGTGTGAAATGCGGTGGTAAAAGCACAGCCTGGACAAACAGAGAAGAGAAGTTCAGGATATACAAAGTAAAGTGAACTCCACGCATATTTTTCAAAATTACTGTATAACAAGCATTGTATTGCGAAATAAATGTAAATTGGCCCAGCTCTCTCAGTCATCGTTAACAGTTATATCAGCCACAGCTGTCACTTGTTAGAATGTGATCTTGGCTCTCCACTGGGATCACACCACAAGTGATGTGTTCTCACTGTTACCTCTCCCTCTGACAACGTGTGAAATTACATTTCAGCGACGTGACAATTAGCATGACAGAAAACCACGCGTGTCTCCAGTGATGATCGTGTCTGAGATGTGTTCAGAAACAAATGGGTGAACGCCGGCTTGCTGAGCGTAATAAACGTGAAATTGTGAGAGAAGGTATAAAATTGGGAATACAGCAGAGACGAGGGGGTGTGACATCTTCGTTATTATTGGAATACCCATCTGTTTTAGAGTAAACCGTTTGATTTATTGTTTTTTAATAGCCTCAGCCAGTCGTCATCCCGCTGTAGTATCATGAAGATGACTCACAGCCACATGCAACTCCAACGTATCCTCAGATCACAGCCTTTCGCTTCTTTATATCTTTGAACTGAAACTTTGGGGAAAATGTTTGTGCTGACGAGGTTGTATGATTTTAAAACCCACAGGAGCCATTTTTAGGTCGCTGAAAGTTTCAAAACTGCTTAGCTGGCGTTTTAGGCAAATCAGTCAGACAAGAAAATGATATAGTGATTTACACAAGTGCTTTCAGGACCACAAAACGATGGTTATCCTTTTTTTGTAGGCTAAGAAAAATTTTGCTTCATGAAGAATCCTTTCTTTTGGGGAAATAACCTGACCCTGGACATCCCCTCAACCTAATTTTCTCTCTACTCCCATCTGGGCACAAACACAGGGCACTCGGATGGAAAAAGGCATGTGTTAGTAGAAGTTTTGTCCACTCTTCCATAGCGGTGCTAAATTCCATGTGTTGTTGAGAGTAGCGAGCTATGGAGTTTCTGTACAAAATGTATCCATGTTTATATGTGTCCTGCTGTTGTATGTAAATATATCTTTGTTCTGGAGGCACATATAATGCACACTCTGTGGAAACAAAATCTGTCTGTCTGTCTGTCTTGATTTACACATTATGATTCTCACAACCGCACAGCTGTGACCCAGTGCTCCCACTACCACTTTGCATCATGGACGTCTCTGTAGCCAGGCGTTACTTTAAACAAACTACACACCTTGTTAAATGATTTCTATCTCCACAGTTACAGCAGATTCCTCTCCAGAAGAAAATGCTTAAATGCTTCTCAGAATACTATCACATAATTGTGTTTCACGAGCTGTTGTATAACCTCAATCATATAAGCCTAGTCATTTTAGCCCACATATCCAGCTGTTGCCATGGCGATTGCCCCAGGTGACACACTGGTGGACTCGAAAGCCACTACATTTTCTCACGCTGCTAAGCTATCGTCCCATCTCAATTAGTGGCCAACAATAGTCTCTCTGAAGTGATCATTTGCAGAATGAGCCAATCAACACATTTCCCGCCCTTCATCTTTGGGCAGAATTGTCTCTCCCCGCCGGCTATTCACAGCTAATTCTGCCTTTTGAGTGACCAAGATAGACAGTGGCTCTCCCCCGACGTTCTCCAGCAGTGTCACGCTCCAGCCGCCCTCTCGCTCCCCCTAATTTCCTCTCTTGTACTTTTTGGCTTTGCGCTGCATTTCTGTTCCTTCATCTTCAACTGTGGAAACGGAAAAATCCCTGCCAGCGTGCTGTACTGCTGTTTTAAATAATTTAAAAGAAATGTAATATTTCTGTTCAGCTGAGCTTTCATTTTCAAAATCGTGCATGGCAGCAGTAGTTTACTGTTTCAATCTTAGCCTCTTTAGAGTCGGTAAATTATAAGTTGCAGTTGAGGCCTATCATAGCAAACAGCCAACCAACTACATAGACTAGAACTAAAAAGGCAACAATGGATCTTTTGTGGGGCGAGAGAGAGAGAGCGTGAAAGGGAGGAGAGAGGGAAGCAGATGTTAAATCACCCGAATGATGATGGTGGTGTGTGTGTTTATGCGTGGACTATGGGGGGCTATTACAGGCAGTTGCATTATATTAATGGTGTGGTGTGTGTGTTTGGTTTAATTGCCCTAATCATGATAACTGTATGTAACGTCATGTGAGAGCCATTCTGTGTGTGACTCTGTGTATGCGCCTGCAGCCTTCTACACACTTTAGTGTGACATTGTTGTGACCTCATATGAGTGAGTGACATAAGTGTCAGACTTTCACACCGGGGAATAAAACACACACACAGACACAGACACACACCAGGTTGGGAAAATCACAGAGCACAGCGCAGTTGTCTTGCGATGACAGATCTGTTAAACGCTCATTGTTGTGATGCAAAAGGGGATTGAGATACGCACGCATGCACACACACACACCTAACATGCACAATGATCTTAATGAAGGCAGACAAACGGCCAACGAGGCAGAGTCCCAGTGAACAGATTTAGCAGTGTTAACCATCCGACACATGGTCAAATGTTTTAGCTGTTTGTTCATCCAGTGAGGCTGTTGGAGTTGGGGGAGTGTTAACATATTTAACGCTCACAAGTGAAATGGTCAGAGATGGTGGCACAAATACAGATTTTTCTCCTGAGTTCTGTCTGTGAGGCATCAGACGGAACTTGTTAACAATATTCATATTAACCAGAGACAGGAAGTCTCTGTGCGTTGTGTTCATCTCTTAAATATAACACGACAAAGAAAAGAGATTTAAGTAAAATATAACCATGACCAATTACATTGGCTATATATTTTATTTATTGTTGTAATGTTTTACATTTTTACCCAATGCTCTGGACCAGATTGCCATTAAAAACTCGCTGTGGATATTTATGATCCCCAGAAGATTAATCATTTTGTTTTGGGTGACTCTTGACCTTTCCTCTGCTGCCATCATTGTCACCAAACCTATACCTGTAAATAAGAAATATAAAAGTGTAACAAACCGATGGGCAGATTGCCATTACATTTCCTGAGCACCAAGCTTCCCAGAAGATGAGCCCTAAAGAATTTGGACAATCCATGACTTTAATTTGAGCGCCAATCTCTGGCCAAAACATTGACATCAATGATGCCATTACATTTGCTGATTAAATGCATGCTTCCAAGGGGTTAAACCTCTATAATTTCATGACCCCTCTGTCTGTCCTCTGAAAGCACCCTCAGGACAAACTTAATTTAGGAAAAACTGGAAGAATAGCAAACTCATTAGAGTGTTGTTCATTATGTGAAACAGTTTCCTAGTTTAGTGTGATAAACATTGCAGCCTCAAGGGACCGTTAGTGGGATGGTAAGTCTTGTTAATGTTATTTACAGTCATAATCGCTGCCTGCAGATGAGGGATTTCATATCAAAATGTTGTGAAGCGTCATTGTTTCAATGTTGCTTCCGGTGATTCATATTTTGATATATTTCATAAGCGCAGATGATCCAATCCTTGGAACCCAATTGTTTAAGTCCAACACGTCCTCACACGTAAACGACAGAATACCTCGTTTGCTAATGACTCCCAAAACGACATATATGACAGTTGGAGAGTACCAGAGCCCACGGGACCTTCGTCATCAGGGTAACAATAATAAACACGTGGTTCATATTGTGAAACGGTTGCAGTTTGGTAAGGTTTAGGCACCAAAACTACTTGGTTGGGTTCAGGAAAAGATCATGGTTTTGGTTCAATACGTATATTAGTTACGTAAGTTAAGTCACCTTAGTAAAACACATTTTAACGTAACGTTTAACGGAAGTTAAAATAAGTCAACGTTGACTTTTGTTTTAACATGGGACACAAACTGCGGCTCTCCTGGGTGAAAGTCCTGTGTTTAACCCACCTATCCACGTTGGCTCCCTCCCTACACCAACTTTGTCGCTCTTTGTACTACCTCACCTGACTTCCTCGTTTGCTGCCATCACAGTTACTACAACCAATAGAGCCGCTTAAAAATAAACGTAAATATGGGTTGTAATAAGCTGATTGCAGAGACGACCTATTCAGGAGGGGAGGACGGTCTGGTTTTGTCAGCAGGGGTGAATGGTTCAGGGTTTAATAGTTTGTTGTTTTTTTCAGACTTTGGATTTGGACTTTGGACATTTTGAAATGAAACTTCCTGTGTAACAACATTGTATTCCAACATCTTCTTACATCAAGCCATACACTTTCACATTCAGTTTTATTATTTATTTAGTTTTTTTTCAACTATCCAAATCTTTCTTTGTAAAAAAGGATCAACCCAGAAACTTGACAGACTTTTTCTGTGTCAATGAGCCCCAGGCTACTGTATTACAACTTGCACATGAAACCAACAAACAAAACAACAATATTTGTTTGATCAGTTTCTTTTCCGAAATTCTCTAATGCACATTTTACAAATGTCACCTTTTTTGTCACTGCTGCCCTATTTTGGACTCAAAACTGACCTGACTGCTGGAGATTACAGTCCAAACCTGGACTTTCAAAACATTATCAATTCTGAAAGCATTTCACATGCACCTTCTGGCCTTGAGGCAGGTCGTTTGGGTCGTTTTGGGTCCTGCCCAATCAGTTGGCCATGTTCCATCCCTTAACATTTGCTGTGTCTCTCTTTCTTATGAACTAGCATGAGGCTGAGGGCTTGTGGCAAATACATTTAGCTATATTGAACTTTCTTTCTTTATATGACTCTTTGTTTGTTGTTAACTGCTGGCCACACCTACGGCCAATTTCCCCAACATTCCTAAATATTGGTGAAAACTCAATTTCAGGCAAATGAAAGGATTTTGTCCTGTAAACACAGACAAACTTAAACAAGTTGTATGACAAATCTAATTTATTATTATTTCAGTGTCAAAAAAAGCAGATTGTTGCCTTTAGTTTTTTTCTATTGTCTAATTTCTAATTTGTGATATTGGACTATATAAATAAAAATGAATTGAATTGAAAAAGGCCAAAAATGTATGCTCTATAATATTGGTGCTTCCACACTTTTTCTCTTCTTTACATTTCTCTTCCAGTTGATTCTCGTTGTTAGAAACGCAGTATTATCAGGGAGCAAAATACAACTCATTAACACTGATACATCTACAAAATAACAGAGTCACAGTCGCCACTAATAAAGCACTTATTAATGCACTTGTTGTTATTAATTTAGCTTTTTATGTGAAGCGACAGATCAGAGGGGAACCATGACACTGTAGTGTGACATGCAATGAGATCGATGAAATTCAGACAATTTGGCTGAAATGCGAATATCATATGTCTTTACTGTACTGCCCCCACTGCTTCTGTATTGTAATGTTCTCAGACCCGTACCAGCAGCGGTAGCTATTTCTATCCAGTCTATGTTCATTTTTGTTCACTGTTGTTTGCTTTATTTTGTGTACTTTGATCTATTTCTGGTGCGATTTTACAGCAGTTTGGTTGCCTGTTCGGGAGGCGGTGTGTAAACTAAACGAAGAAGGCAAACAAACAAGATAAATCTGTGAATTTTGTACAAACTGTAGGAAAAAATGACTGTTTTTCTACTGAACCTGTTATCTCTATATGTTTATTTGGTGGAGGGGAGCGCGGGAAGAGTGGGATGACGCTCTATGTGACGAGGGTGGTTGGGGCAACGAGGGATGAGATTTTTCTGTAAATGGTCAGGGACTGTGCATTTACTACTTGTAATTATTAAGAGAATCCAGAGTATAGAGGTGGAAAAAATGTCCCTCATGACAAATGAAATAAAGTGTTATATTTGCATGATTTCCTGTATTTTCATCGAGCAGATATTTATGGTTGTGTATACTGATAGATGTACGTCACATTAATAACTGTTTAATTATGAAAATGAAAAAAAAAACCCACTGTGACTTTCTTCTTTGAATACAAATATACAGTTTTCTTAGCTCTTTTATGACCAGCTTATCTGTTGCTGAATGTTTCTTGTTTGATGCCTCTCCGTTATAACGTTCTCGTTCATGTCACGCCCCTGCAGTATCTGATCTTTCCATCAACAAATGTGATATCTTTGATAATCCCAAACCGTGCAGCACTCTTTCAAAGTATATTTATTCTCCGAGGCACTGGAAAAGCCTGTTCCTCTGAGCTTTTAAATTACACCCTAACAAATCCCCCTTTCAACTTTCTCCCTTGCGAGACAGATTTACATTTCTGAATCAAAGCTTCAAATGCCACCTCCTCACAGAAACACTGTAAATGCATTACACCAGACCTCTTCCTTTTAAAATGGCTGCCACAAGGGAGGAGCCCTTCCTCGACATCATTCAGCTTCTGCATCATAAGTGGGACTGTGGTATACAAATGAGTCCGACAGTATTCTTGCTGAGAAGTCTTAAAATGCAAAGACAACAGTGGAAGGTGAAAGAAGAGTCAGAACAAGCAGGTTTTAATATGAATGAGGAAGGACTTGTGAGGTTTCATTCCAATATGAGAATAGGTAACCAAGTTTTTTTGTCAGTTTATGGCCTTAACTATCAATTTTGTATGTATTTCTATGTCCAAAACTTGAGATTGCTTAATCTGCTTAAATTTCACAACAACAACTGCTCATTCAACTTTAACACCATCAGAACACAGAAGAGGATCTGCTTCAGACCAAAAATAATACAAATGACTAAATAAGCACGGAGCTTTACAAGGTAAAATCTTTGACCATCTATATGACGAGATTTTCTAAGAAATAAGGAGCGCACTGATGGTCTTCAGAGCAGTGGGCAAACCATGGGCGGAGTCTTGTGCAGATGCTTTGTTGCTTTCATCACAAGAACAAATAAAAAGAAAGAAAGTCAGCTAACTTGTGACAAATTCTTTTGCCAAACACAAGGTAATCATTTTGAAATTGATGTCACATGATTTATTATAACAAAACATTTCACTTTTGATTGAAATGGTTTTGAAAATTGAATCACAATGACCACGCCATTTGTGAAATTACTCAAATCACTGAGAACGTATGAATGAGGATGAAGGAATAAATCGGGTTGGGGGTTAGAATTTAGTCTCAGGGTGGGGGTCTTGTTGATGCTCTTCATCATTTCTCATATATGGACCCTGTACTGAGGGAGAAGAGATTGAAAGAAAAAATAAAAGATGTGTGGTGGAGCAATTTAGACAAGCAGTAAAAAAGGGGTATTTACATATACATATTTTTATTCTTTATATTTGTATTCATAATCTATTCATTATGTATTATTAATTTACTATTCCCTACATCTTTCTGCGGTTGTGAGACTGGAATTTCCCCTCTGGGATAAATATAGAGGCACCCTCCCCCAACCCCCCAATATTAACTAGCGTTAAAACTGGACTAGCATTGGAAATTAAACTATAAAATGAAACCATCTAATTTTGGTAAAGAATAGACAGCTCTACTGTCACCATGCAAAATATGTTGAATATGTGGCTCATGTAGTTCAGTAATCTGAATTGCACTTTGAACAGCCATGAGGCATTGAGAGTTTTGTTTTGCTGACGTGAAGCTGCCTGTGGTGGAAACGACACCAGTGGCCTACAGCATTAAACACAGATGGGCTGGTAGATGCGAGCACTTGACTCTGCCCTCTTCCTTGATGGGAACTCATTGTGTTCTGACCTTTAAGTTCCCTCGATATCTCCCTCCACGTCTCTCTCGCTGTTTTCCTCCCTCCTGCTATCTCTCGGTGTGAGGGCCGGGAGACTTGACAGCTGATTTGAAGCACTGCAGCGGCACCAGCATTGTGTTTAATGATTTCCCCCCTTCTCCTATCTCCCTTTCTTAGCCAAATCTGTCTTAATATGTTCTGTCTTTCACCTCTGATTCTCTCTCTTCCTCTGTCTCTCTCTCTGTCTCTCTCGATTTTACTGCTGCCGATCTCCCTCCCTCTTTCGATTGTTTTAATGAGAGCGAAAGAGGGAGCGTGAGAGTTTCATATCAGTATGCAGACCGTCCACCCCCTCGCTCAGCCGAAACCTGGTATCTGGGCCACAGAAACAATGGCTGCTCAGGGCAATGGGACTGAGGATTGGAGACACAGACAGTCCACTGACATTTCAAATCAGTTCTTCATAAAATGAAAGAAACAGAAAGATACAGAAGGAGGGAGAATGGTATAGACTAGTATATCATATAAGATTTTATTTCTCTTCAGAACTGACACACTTAGTATCACTTTCTTGATCAAGTTAGGGCACCATGGCATTATTAAAAATAGTTTTAGGGCATTGCCTGGATTAAAGTCTATAAAATCCTGTGTTTGACTGTGACAGGAAGTTTTTGCATGGCCTGAGCTGACATGTTCACATGGGCCCCACATGGGATCTTGCCATATTTTATCCATCTGCTCCATGTTGGCCCATGTGTGGACCAGGATTGGCCACGAGTGGAGGTCTCTATTTTCATCATCCGACTTTGGATTGGGAGAAGACAGGACAAATGTGCGGCTCTTACAGGCCCCAAATGGAATTCATGTTTTGGTAGCCATGTGAGTAAAACATGTTACCCAAGGTGATAGTGCTATTTATGAAATTTGCATAATAAATTATTCCTCGTGAAACTTTCCCATTATTTTACGAAACCAGACAGCACACATGGGCATGAGGGATCCATATTGTTGAACCCATATAAACAAGTAAAAGTAAAACCAGAACGTCCGGGCTCTGTTCCAGACGTTAGCAAAACACATTCAAAATCAAACTGACATGTTTTATTATGCAAATAACAAAAAATTCTGCCCCGCAACACAGCCTTACTTTACAGTATGTTGTGTGATTCATATTTAACATTGTTGATTATTCAATATTTCAGTTTTATAGTGGCCTTTAATGACCTTTAACACAAATTCCCAAAAGTCCTACAACATTGTGGGTAAATCGACAAGGCAAGTGCATGCATTAAGAGGCCATAATAACAGCAGATCAGGGTTAATCGCAAAGTAATCATTTAACGTTATTAAAAATAAGTATTCTATTTCTAATAGCAATTGGTGTATTAAATGCCATTTTGTCTTCATTTTCTTAAAATATGGATGTGGAACATGTTTCTTTTTTTTTTTTACAAAAGGCCAATGAAAGAAATACTCAAGGAGAGATTGAATTGAGTTGCAGAATCTAGTGGAACAGAGGCTGGCCTGTACGGCATGCCTGGACTTCGGCTCTCTATTGGTTCCATATGTGCCCTGCCTATTTGTACTTCTTCCACGTATACAGTGTGTACCTCTTCCCACCTGCTGTTTCTTACCTAACATTTGAACTTCATGGGGCCTATAAAATGTGTCCATATTATGCTCATTTCCATTTCTGTACAAACATTATCAGCCAACTAAGTAGAATATAAATCAAAGGCAACTGGATACGCAGTTCGATTCTTTTATGTTTTACCATTTGTCCAAAACCTTAAGTTCAGGAGTTAAGGCACTAGACATTCCCATTTGGCATTTCAATCCCCCAACCCACCAAATTTAACATATTTTTTTATTTTCAACTATCTTTGACCTACCAGATAAAACGCACAAGTCCTATTGAGCTAAATAACAAAATTGGACTGCAAGAGGGTACACGATTATTCAATTTGACAAAAGAGGTTTTGGTGTGGTTATGATGATGATTTCTTCATCCAGTAAGTGCTCTATGCAAAGAAAACGTAGTAAGTTCCCATATGGCCGTGAGGCAACAAGCTTGTAAATGCTCCATCCTTTTACAGCCACCGACACCAAGCTGGGAGTAGCTCACACTTGACTAAACATACAAAGCTGTGCCACTTCTGTCCTGGTTTAATTCTGCATCAAATTTTGTTCAAAAAATCCGCAAAAGCAGGCCGTTCAGTTCAGACGGTTCCGATCTGGAGGGTGGTCACACCTGAATAGAC
>CM022472.1:4739880-4764722 GCA_011952105.1 Coreoperca whiteheadi
AGAGAATTGAGGGTTCGAGTCTCTTCGTGGTTGGAAGCGGCGTTCTGAAATGAACAAAACGCGTGGAGGTGCATTTCCTCGGCACACGGCCAATAAATTCTTGGTCATTTTACAACAAATTTTTGTTAGCGTGATGCTGTCTGCTGTATCTATCTTCAGCTCTCGTCGCTGTAATTGTTAGTACAATGCAATGTAATCTTTCTCCTCATAATTTCTGCACAAAAAGATCGATTTCTATACATTTTTATTGAGAAATTTCAATTTTTGATTGAGTCTCATCTTTATGCTCAGGTATCGATTTATGAAGAGCTGCAAATGTGCCGAGAATGAAAGTGCGAAAGATAATGTGTCGTCCTGTTAGATGTTGATTATTCATCCATTAAAGGCCAAGCATTGTTTTATCTGATGATAAACGGACACACCTGGCTCTGTTAAAGTGAAACAGTCTCATTTTATGCAAAGTACATACCTTTTCATTCACAATGCTATGTCAGCAGCTGTAAAGCCAGACACTGAAACATTTAATGTGGCCATCCATCCACAATGACCAAGTCTAGGCTCTTAAAATTGCCCCCACCGTGAAAATAGGCAAATATGAAGTGCCATTTCAAAATCCATCTCAGAAAATAAGATGTGCTTTCTCAGCTGTGCTTTCTCTCACTTGGTCAGTTATTGGTATGAAAATAAGTAATTCCTGCATAAGATAGAGATGTTATAGTTCCCTTTTCAAGAGAGTAGTCTAGAAAGTGTCATCTAGGGTGAAATACATGAAATGCTGAGTCCAAGTGAAATATTGAGCTTTTAAACACTTGATACTGGACAATTATGAAAAGTATGTTTAGTGACAATGGTTTTTCATTCAAAGTGAAGTTGTTTTTCTTATTTCATGCCTTTATTAGCCCAGCTATGACAAGAAACTAGGTAGAGAGAGATGCAACAAAAAACCCAGTTGAACCAGAGACATGGTGGCAGCTTTAACACCAAAGTCACAGGGACACCCCAGCCAACAGTTTAGTAAATTAGTTATTTCTACAATATCTGTACATGACACACTAGAGGATTTTCAAATCTTAAGTAATTTTTTTTTAAAAAGTGGGAGACTACAGACATAACAACAGATTTAACCAATGTTTTTCATATTTTAATCGTAAAAAAAATCCCACACACCAGACGATTCAGTCAAGACGAAGGACTACTTGGGACTTGGGATCTCACAGAAACTCACGCGATCAAATGTGACAAACATGGAGGCGTACTGTCGTCGACTACATGTGTGATGTTTGGCACCGAAAAACAAAAAAAAAGAAACAAAACTGTGGATAAGGCCCTGGCTGAGTATGACTTAAACATTTTGCAGCTTGAGGAAGTACACAACATCCGGTTGGCAAAGCGCTTGCTAAATTGTCATTGCGGGTTTCTGCTCAATATTCCATCACTGTTCTTTTCACACTACAGGATTTCAAGTCGTACATATCAAACATGTTTGAGATTTTGGATTGGAAATCGGGGTGAATGCTTCTTTCACCAGATGTATGAACATATAGTTTATTGTGTCAGTTAAGTCAGTAAGACATTCAGATGTGTTGATCACAGTGTGTTGAGGCTGTGGCTTGGTGTAAGAGCGGTTGTCCAGCAATTGAAAGGTGGGCGGTTCGATCCTGGCTTCCCCCAGCCATGTGTCGAAGCATCCTTGAGCAAAACACTGAACCCCAAAATTGCTCTTGAAGCTGCACGTTTAATCTGGGAGTGTTTAAGTTGGATAAGAGTTAAGGTAATAATGGTTCCTTGGATTGACAGGAGGCAGAGAAGGAGCTGCATGAGTTCATCCTCTTTCTTGTTTCACCATGGTGAGGTCCAAAGGTCTATAAATGTCAATAAAGATTTTGGTGTCAAGGAACATGACTATAACACTATCCAAAACCTTTGGGATGAACTAGAACACCGACTGACCAGTCCTTATCACCCAACATCAGTGGCCAACTTCACTAATGTTCTTTTGACTGAATTGGAGCAAATCCCTGCAGCCACCTTCCAAACGCTGGTGGACAGCCTTCCCAGAGTGAGTGGAGGCTGGTCAAGCACATACTTTTGGCTACATAGTGTGACTGATGTGTGTCTGCCTGTGCACATTTACTCGCTGTGGCAGGGGTGTGCGCACACTTACCAAACAAGTACCCGCACACCGCTAAAGTGGCATTTTGATACACATGCACACACTTTCATCTTCCACTCACACCAGACACAGTCAGACTCACGCACACACACCTCGTAAATTCAGTACTTATTTGTACAGCCATTGACCTGGCTGTGTGATCAATTCTGCACACACAAGTGCTACACGTGCACATGCAGCGTGCACACACAACTCAAACACGCACCTACACAGACACACACACACACACACACGCAGTGACAGAGCGGGGATTAATCAGAACTTTGACCCAAACACTAATTGCAGACCCAGCACTATTTCCTGCTGATTTGTTATCTCTTTATTGTGCAAAGTCTGTTCTTTCACTCTGAAACGAGGCTTCCCATACTAAGAGAGAAAGAGAGAGAGAAAGGGTGATACAGTGAGAGTAATACCAATCAGGGGAAATCAGTTTGGAGTACATCCTCCCATCTTTCACTCCTGTCCCCTCTACTCGTCTCCTCTTATCTCTACTTTTATTATCTTCACCCTGCACTCTCCAACTCTTCCTCATCCTGACTCCACTTTACCTGCAATTTCCTCTCCTTTCTCTCTTATTCTGCCCAACTGCCTCTTCTCCTCTTGTCTCTTAACTGTGTGTTTCATAGAGTTAAGTGTGGTCACGGAGCCTCTTGTGTGGTTGGCTTCCCGGACGAGGATCCTCCTGTATCCCGTGGTTCAAATGTTACTGACTGCCAGTTTGGTTAATGCAAACGTATTGAAGATGGTCCCCTGACATGGTGTAATATGAAGATGAATGGTTCATATACAGTACATGTGTCCAGAAGTTTGTGGACACCTTGATCATTCCGCCTTTATGTGATTGTTGAACATCGCATTCCAAAACCATGGGCATTAATCTGCTGCTATAACTGTCTCCACCTTTATGTGGAACCTGGCAGCAGGGATTTGCTCCTCAGCCACAAGAGCATTAGTGAGGTCAGGCTGATGTTGTCCGATAAGGCCTGGCTTGCATGCGTTCCTGTTCATCCCAAAGGTTTTGGATGGGGTTGAGGTCAAGTTCCATCACAGCAAACTGGGATAGGAAAAACACTTATTTATAGACTACTGTTACATGACCCGCGTGCATGCGCCCACCCAGCGGGTACTCTCATACCTGACGACGCTGGGCACCATAAGCTACCAAGCTAGTCTCACAACTACGGCAGAGAAAGGGCAGACGAAATTCCCAGTACCACCTGGACCTGCATCTGCAGTCCGCACTGGCAAACAAGGCAAAAAAGGAAAAGAAAGGAAGACAGAATTTGAAAAGGCTATGACCAGAGTCAATATCGGCGCCGCTTTTCAACTAATGGCGACAACTGAGGGACCTGAAGGGGCTGAAGAGTGGCACCATGGTCGCTGTATTTCTGCTGGACAGGTAATCTGGCCTTTTTCATTTTGATGGCAATTTGTTACTTTCATGAAATATGTAGCGCTAGCTAACGTAGCTGCCTACATAGCATACACCTACATATTGTGGCTAACAGTAGCTAATGTTTAGCTCATTTGTGTGTTTTGTAGTTATGAGAAAGACACATCGACTTCCACGCCATGGTAGCCATCGACTTTCACACGTTTTGGGGGGGGCGTGGCTTTGGCAGGCGCTCTGAAGGGAGGGGTGGGACTTTTTCGGTTGGATACTTTCAAAGTGTAGCCGTTGCTTGATAGTTTCTCCAACTTTCTTTAAGACCAGAATCTGAATTTTGACAGTTATGCCATATTAACAATGATTATCCAAATATGCATTTTCAACATGTTAAATTACAAACAATTACCACTAAATTGACCTGAATACCAGGCCAAACCACAGCAAGAGCACTGCTGCATAGTAGCGTTTACATTGCTGTCTTGGCTGCTAAGATTCACTCATTGGTGCTTGTATTTCGTGGCTAGATTATTGCAACTCCCTCATCTTCGTCCACAGCAAAACGTCTGTCTCCTCTCTATAATTAATCCAAAATGCAGCTGCCAGGTTTTTAACAGGTACCAGAAAACGAGACATAATTGCAGCTATCTTTGCGCTGGCTTCCTGTTAGTTGATTTTAAAATTGAAGTATCACTTTTAAAGCATGGAATGGTTTGGCCCCAAGCTATATTTCTGACCTTTTAACTCCCCACGTAGCCCCCACGGGCCCTGAGGTCCTCAAATGCTGCTCTCCTGGTGGTTCCTAAATCCAGACAAAAAATCAAAGGTGACAGAGTGTTTGCCATTGGGGCCCCCAGACTTTGGAGATTAAGATGGCTAGATCTATCTCCTAATTTAAATCCCTTCCTAACAATGCACATTTATAGTCTAGCCTTACTGTGATCCTTACCATCCCACCATTTCTTTGTATGTGTTATATTGGTTTATTTTCTTTACTGTTTTATTGATGGTGCTAATTGTCTTACTGATTTCATGATTAACACTTTCATGACTTCTGTTGTTTGTTGTTTTTACCCTTTAAAACTGCTTCTAAACCTTGTTTTGGAAAGGTGCTACATAAATAAAGTTTATTATATAATAATTACATAAAACGCTAAGTTGAATTAAGTATAGCCGATGAGATAACAGCTAATTAAAACAAACATAAATTCTGTTGACAGACATCTTGGTAAGTTTGTTATTCTACATAAATGACAATTAGCTAATTAGTAGCTAAATCCAGTCACATAGAGAATAGTTAAAATAACAATCCTGTCTTAGCAGATAAGCAGTAACCACCATAACATACTCTGACTCTACAACACATCTACAAAACACAACTACAAAGATGTTACAATATATCTATCTGTTACACAGTCTGCCTGGCCATCCTGAAAAGTTTACTTTTTTTTTCTCAACTTCGGTGTTTCTGTACTTTCAGTAGGGCAGTACACATTTCATATGGATCATTGTAATTGATCTATTTGTGTTCAATCTAGACTTAAAGGGGGTTGGATAGTGAGTTGTTTACATGTTGAGGTATGTGTGGAAGGGAAGGCTGGATTTATGCGACTGCCCTTTTTAAGGTGCAAGTATATTTTATTTTCCCGACATTTTAGATGCCCCAGTTCAGCAGACAATCAAAATAGCTTTGGGACAAAGGCCAAAAAGAGACAGGAAAATAACACAAATGGGGACGTCTTTTTAGCCGTTTGTGCTGACAAAGAAAACTCGTTGCATGTTTCAAAACTTAGACAAGCTGGAAGTTTCCACGAGTGACATACAACCACTAAGTCCGATAAAGTTTTTGATGCCCAAAATACCCCAAATGTTCACCTGATTTGACTTCTTTTCACTTGCAAAGCATGCTGTCATTGTTGAAATGCTAGTATCTTCAGAAAATATGTCCTCAATGCTGAAATAGCTGTATCTGTGTATTAAAACATTTTTTTATGAATTAATTTTTTCATGCAAATTATATTACATGCAAAGTTGTCTGTTTAAGACAGATGGGAAAATATGTCATGATCCCTCCAGACTCCCCTTGTGCTCTTGGGTTTTGCCCTCTCCTTGTGTTCTTGTTTGTCCCCTGATAGAATTGTCTGTGTTTCTGTGTCTATGTGTGTTTCGTTTTGGGGAGTGGCGCTCATGACCTGGAATCTGTAATCACCAATCACCTGCTCTCCCTCGCTTGATCCACCAATCAAGACCCTGCAGTATAAATACCTGCAGTCCTTCTCTCCAGTCTTCGCCAGTTAATTTCTTATCATCCATGGTAACCATAAGGCCTGACGACAACTCTTTCCTAGTAAGTCATTTTTCGTTAGTTTTTATTTTTACTTCGGAAAGGGTTTTTCACATTTAGTGTTCGTTATTTCGTTAGTTTTCTTTTTAAAACGATAATAACCTCGGAGGCGAGGAGAAGCAAACCCAGGCGACGAGTATGGCGTCTCCAGAGTTAGGCAGGTAGGCAGACAAGCAGTTAGGATGAGTGAGGCGAGGACCTGAAGACAGGGAAACAGCAAGGTTAGTGCTCAATCCAGACAATAGCAAACATTCAATAGGCACAAGGTTATTATCATTAACAAAAACTAACGAAATAGCAAAAACTAAATGTGAAAAAACATTTCCGGTAACTGAAATAAAAAAAAATAACGAGTCTTTACAAAATGATAACTAATTTAAACTGTATTGTGTGTTGAGAAAACAAACTAAAACAAACTAAAATTATAGAGAAAATGTCCTTAGTTTTCGTCTTTGTCAATTTAATTCATACACATAACTAATATTTAAAGTGGATGTGACATCTATGTAACAATTATTTTTTAGCTGTGCTAGGTTTACGCCAGCTGTCGGCACCTCACGTGACGTGTTGCCAACCTGTCCACGCCACGGCTGGCATCATGGCGGCGGCGAAAGTCACGAGAAAGCACCAGAGTCCCATTTGGGACAGGTGCAGTTCTGGAGTTGTTTTCTCCTTGTATTTCACTCAGATTACAAGGCTACTACAAGGTTATAGTTATTCCTAAACAGAATAGACATTCAATGACTTAGCACTTTGTGTGCCCGTCAATATAATTAAAAGTGATATCAGTTTCCTATCTTTGGTTTTGAATTTTATTGTTGGGGCAACTCTTCGAATCCAGTAAAGTAACAGTATTTTAAAAAGAGAGACCATCAGACTTTCTTTCAATGGTTTTCAAGGCCAGCAGGAATCTTCCATAACTTTTTGCTGCAACAATGGAACTCCCTAAGTGAGTCCTAACCCTAAACTTGTCCTTTTAGCATCAAACACTCAACCCCCTGTAGACTTGAGAGGTAGCGTGTAAAGGTTAAGTCTTTTCATTTTTCACAGAAAAAAGAAACTGTGGTCTGCATGTCACTTACAATAGATATCCATCGTGACAAGTTTTCAAAAAGTTACAGAAAAGTAGAAAGAAAGTATAAAATACTACTTTAGAAAATGTTCAAACCAATCTTGCAGCATAATCCACTTGATCAATATGCCCATTTGCCATGAATATAGCAAAATACAGTTTCCATGTGGAGCTATCCACTGTATCGCTATTAAAATCTATTGTAACCAGTAGAAGACTAAAGAAAGATGACAATGTTTATAACAAGTATGATGATAATTGAACCTGAAACATAAATTCTTCTTAGCCCCACTAAAGTAAATTTGTGTTTTGAAAATGTCTGATTTTGTGGAAATATCAAAGACCGTGTGATAGTGTTACAGCGTCATGCCGTGGATCGGATCCCTGGGCAATGTGAGGAATAGGCTAAAAGCAACAAGTAGACCTGCACACGTTTTCACAAGGTTTATCTCAATTGTAAGATGCCATAATTACATAAAAACTCTACACCCAAGTTGAATTAGTTATGAATGTTAAATTTCACTCTGAGCATCGTCACTTCAATAATGACGTGATGAAAGAGAGCTTAAATAAACAACCTTCACCTTCAGCAAATTATGTAGATTATGCACCATTTTCAGTTTGTAAAATGAGAAGAGTCGCAATTACATGTAATTTACAATCAAATTATTATTATTTGGAAGCAGGATGGGGAAACGGAAATCCAGTCCCACATTTGCATAAGTGAAAACACAAAACAAAACCAGTCTCCTCTTCCTCGGTGTAGCAAACGTTCTCCATTATGCAAATATGGTTCACAGTGTTTAGCACTGATTTGGAATTAATTATACAAACATATTTTATTCAAAATACAAACATGCCACAACACACACACACACACAGACACACAGGGAAAACAAAGTGGCAGGATGAAGGGGATAACATGATGTCCTGACACAGAGAGTCACCTCCTCCTTGATGAACCCTTACCCCCTCCTCTTCTTCACTGCCATCTTCACACCGCCTACTTCTTTGGGCCTCACCTGTAACTTTCGCCCGCTCTCTCCTTCTGCTTCTCTCTCACTCTCTGGGTCAGGCAAAGCCAAATTGGTGTTTGGCCGTACCAGCGACACTGCAGCAGACTGCTCGACCCTCCGGGACCCCTCGCTGGAAACAACCTACCAATTAACTTCTTATTATACGGGCAAAGGGATGTTTCTTCTTTCGATTTGTGTGTATTAGTGTGAATGGGAGACATAGAGGAACCATGTGTGTGTGTTTTATTTCTTTATGTGTTTTATTTCCTTATGCGTGTCCATAGGCTTAGGGTGAAAAGTCTGCTGATCAAGGCGGGGGAAACACATGTAATACGCAAGTTGACACCATCACTGATCGCCATGTAAAAGACAGAAAGAAGAAAAGCCTATCTAGCAGACATTGCAAACTTAGTCAGTATATTGAACATCTAGTAGTATCTTTTGGAAATCTGTTTTAACATCGTAGAGATGTATTATTTCTTGTAACAATCAACCAATTTGGCAGTAGCCCAAAGCATCGGAGCATTTAGTAAATAAAACAAAGACAGTGGCTGATATTGTAGTTATTTACTACTTTGCTGATTCTTAATCCCGTCTCAATGAGGTACTTCTCTCATTTATGACTTCTTTCTCCATCAGTTATTTCACTTCTTAATTTTTGCTGGTCTTAAATGTATTTTTATAATGTGCCTCTACCTTCTCGTTTTCCTCTCTGTCTCCATCTGTCCTGTTGTTTCCGTGACTCCATCTACCTTCATGTTTCGGTTTACTGTTCTATTAACCTTTAAACCCTCGTTTCTCCCTCTTTTTTGACATCCTCCTATTTGTTCTTTCTCTTCTTGGCCATCGCTGCTTCTTTGTCTCTTTTGCGCTGTCTTACTTCTTCTCCCCTTTTTCGTTCTCGCTGTGTCTCTCTCTCTTTTCCCTCTTTCTTATTTTTATTTTACATTTCTTCCTCTCTACCCATCTCTGACCTCTGCCTGTCCATCTCCATTAGTTTTCTGCTAGCCCTTCCTTCTCCATCTCATACACTTGCCTCATCTTTTTGTTCCCTTCAGAACCGACCTGACAGCTTAGTCCTTCAGTGCCTCAATCTTTACTCCCAGCTTTATATCAAACTCTCTTTGCTCTTCCTTTCCTGTCTTTTTGTTCCGCTGTCCTCCTTGCACCTCTGCACTAACACCCCACATCTCATTTTGTAGTTTTATACCACCTTGTTCAATTTATCTCGTTATTTCTTCACATGAGAAAGTACAACTGCCTTTATACAGTCTATCTATACAAACAACATCTTTTGGCTACAACTTTTGCTTTCAGTTGTTTAAACATTTTCCACCTCCAGATGCCTTTTGTAAGGTAAATTGTTGTGTCATTCCTTGTTATCACAAAGAATTCTGTGATCACTTCATATTATATTATCTTCAGAAAGAGCACAAAAAACAAAATGACACAGATGGATTTTCTGACATGTTTGCAGCCGTTATTGAAACTGCCAAAGCACTCAGTGGAGTACTTTAAACAAAAAAGAAGGATAAAGGTGATGTTTGGATGTGGAGACTGGAGGCCAGAAGCCTCTTCTTATCACAACCAAATCTGAAAGCCTTTATTGAATGGCTGATGTCTGTGTGCAACATTTCTGGACATTTCTTTGCAAGTATTATTATTGTGCAGATCAGTACCTAGGTGGAAGCACTAGCACCCTAAAGTTTCTGACTCTCTTTAATATATTTGTTAAAGAGCTGATTCTGGCTCTATAATCTATAAAGTCCCCATGTAAATGATTTGGTTTTCCTTATCAAAATGCGATTCTCAACTCCAGCGGCAGACAGAGGTGTGGTGATGCCCTCAGATGTAACTAATGCTATATGAAGCTCACAGGCACTGTGAAAGTGTTGAGACATGCCATGCTGCACGTCAAATACATGGAAGTAAGGTTAATGCAAGGCCGTTGCACACCACCTCTAACCCAAATTTCTGATTAAAAAAATGCAAAAATGATCGGCATAAATTTCTCACAGGAACACTATATCTAAGATGACGTTTTGCATTCCATCTGGTTTTATTCCATTTTTCTTTGTGCATCTGAGAAATAAGTAAAACAGACAAAAAAAAATGAAACAAATAGGAATGATTGCTTTCACACAATCTTGAGAGTGTCTTTGTTGTATAAATCACAAATCCTTTGTTGTACAGGAGCAAACAACCAGTTTGTGTAAGCTTTCTGTTTCAGATTGTTGAACCAACAACAATTTGATATGAATTTACACAGGAGAAATCATCATATTGTATCAATTGATTTAGTGGTAAGAATTATTGCTTAATGACACAATCTATGATCCAAAAGTAAAGCAAAGGGGAGATTTGAACCAGCTGTCACTTCCAAATTGAATCAGAGAAATTCAATACAACTACCAATAATCTAATTTATGAATATTTAGTGTTGTTGACAGTTTGAAGAAACTGCAGTAAAATAGGCCTGTATCACCTGAGAAATACAAATAAGTGCCGCTCTTTTTCACAAGCCATACACATTAACATACTTAGTCATTTGGTCAAACACTTTAAAATTGGCCCTTGTGGAGCTATAAACCACATAAGTAAACCAGCACAAACAAATATCAAGGAGCTGCTTCACTGTTTGATTAGAGTACCAATCTGTATCTTAGATCTTCAAGAAAGCAGTCCCGAATTGCTTTAAAACATCTGGTCTCTTTCTGTGTGTATTTGTTTTCTCAACTCCTTACAGCGTAAATACATCTATTTTTATAGGCAAGACAAAATCATCCTTTCACATCTTTCTCACTCTCTTCTCCACCTCATTATGGGGAGGTGAGTCAAAGTGCCACTGTTGGGTTTTGCATATTAGAAGATTAGGATGTGATACTCAGCAGCGATAACCTTATAATAAGAGGAACGATCCATATCACAGCCATCAGCTAAATGAGCCCACTGCGCTGATTTAAAGGATTGAGGCCATGGATGCGCTAACCTCATTTAATCAAGTCATATAATATCCGTGTTGACCACTGAGACTTCAGGTTTGTGACTCTAGTGCTCAAGGACTGCTCTAGAAAAGTCACATAATATTGTGCCACTGCAGATAATAAAAAACTGACAATGACCCTTGATAACATCACATATTTTAATAGAAAATATATTCTATTTAAATATTGATAGTAGCACATTCATTATTTACATTAACTACAAAGATAATGAGTTAACAATAATGTGACTTGTGACTGAGGCAGGATCTAAATGTTGACATTTCAGTATGGATGAAAACGCAGATTTACTCCAAAACTCATGGCTTGGCTGTAGACCAATCAAACTGCCTCATATCCTTCTCTTTAAAGTGGCTCTAATCAATAATGTTAAGATTGGATCACGTGACTGTTTGTGAAGGGGCTTGTAATGACAGTGGTTTGCAGTGACAAACCAACAGATAATTATCACCTGACTCCACAGATTCAGTCTCGGCTGCAAATTCTAAATTCTAATAACGTTTTTGTTGGTTTTCCAGCCCACAACGTAACTGTTTTCGTTCACTCTCGATGCTCTCTTCAGCTGTTGTGAGCAAAGAGCTCTGAATCCCCCAGTGTATGCTACCTGCCCAGCACCAAACATCAGACAGGCTAAGTTATCCTTGAGCAGCCAAGGAGCCAGATATTTCCCTCAGGTGTTGAGTGCAAAAAACGGGCTAAAAGGAGCGTGATTACTTTCACCAGGTGGCCATAAATATGACTCAAAACGAATACTAATGTTGCTCCATATTTGCTGGATGTGTATGTAGGGTACTGTTTGCTAACATAAAAAAAAAAATACATTTAGCTAAATCGATAGTTAATAGAGGTTTAAGAGTAGTGCGTTTTCACCCACACGCTCTGGCGTTTGGCAGTGGACCGAAGAGTCAGGAGCGGTTTCACCACAAAGTGTTCCGAGAGGAAATGGATGCCCTTGTGCAGATAGCACAGAGGTGAGCCAAGTTCAAATACCCATAATCCTGGACATAAAACTTGGCAATGTGAAGTTTAGAGTGACCCACCATACTGTGAATATGACCCTCAACCACGTGGATTAATATCCCTTTAACCAATCGTCAGCTGCCACATGTGGATACTCTGTGAATAACCAGCAGAAAAATGTGTAAATGTTAACAATTTAACTACGTGAAAACACAGATAGCAAGATACACGCATAGAAACCCTGATAAGGCATTGTTCTTGATGCAAAAATCCAAAGTAGATACAGTCTTATTATCATGAAAAGGTTTTATCTTATGGATATAGCCCCTCATCTTAATGCACAACTTAAAGGTACAGTGTGTAGAATTGAATGGCAACTAGTGGTGAAATTGCCAATTGCAACCATTTGAATACCTTATCTCAATATGATACTTATGAACTCATTATCATAACACTGACACTCTAATGAAATGAGTATGACTGAAGAGGATAGCAGTCCTGGTTCTTTCTGCGTGCAGTCTGCATGTTCTCTTCATGTCTGCGTGGGTTCTCTCTGGGTGCTCCAGTTTCGAACAGTCCCAAGAAATAATAATAAGAATAATAAATATAAGACATGTAGAAAAATATATGGGCACTAAAGGGTGAACTCCTAGCAAGTCAAGCTGTTTGTTTTGACCCGCATCATGTCAGCTCACCCAGTCAGAGAGCGTCCCGTGCTAGTGCAAGACCCCCCAGATTATTATAACAGAGAAGGGAAGCCTATGAAAATGCAGAGCTTTAAACTCTGGTTGATAAGAAAGCAAAAGTGCAGAAGTTATAAAGCCGAACTAGACTATCGTGCTGCTTGACTATTTAGAGTTGTTTTTTAGGCCACAGGAGTTGGACTGTGTTTTTTTTTTCCAGTGAGTTGAATTAGCATGCTTTAGCAGAGTTCATAGCATAACGTGCTGCTTGCTTCAGAGAATGTAAACAATTCAGTCATAGAAAAGAGTGGTTCTGCTGTACTTTGAGCTATGTGAGCAGATATGGTGTGGTTCACCCACAACAATGACCATTCCATCTGGTATAGAAACGACAGGTGTTGATCCAGCTTTTCATCAGACTTAAAAGGAAGCTTCCAGCTGAGACACAGGTGCTGAATGCAGCCGAGGAAGACATCAAGATCAAAAAGAGAATGTTGGACATGGAGACACTGGAGGGTCAAGCTTCTGAAAATTTCACAAAATGATCTCCTAGTCTTGAAAGGCTGACAAGCTCAAATGCAGATGTTTTTTTTCACTGCTGAGACATGTTATGCATCCACCACCGCAACCCTTCAACATGTCACCATACATAAAGAACAACTTTGAACTTAAGGCAACATACAGCTTTCTTTTTGCACGTTGCACAGACCGTGAGCAGATTTGACCGGCGTGTACACACATGCTGCAGAGAAGACTGTGGCCTCAGTGGCCAACACAGAGAAGAACTGCAGTCCCTTTAATGGATCAAGGAATTCAATAAGGACTCTCCTGACCATCTTCTGCTGTGATGCAGTCAGCTCTGAAATAAGTCTGTGTGGCTGGCTGGTTGTCCTTGTCGTGCTGAATTGCCTCGATGACTCTGTTCTCATCCATTGTGTCCTTGGTGGCCTCACAGTAGTTATGGAGTACAATGACCCATCTAGTTTGACAGAAGGACAGTCCAAAATACTGTTCCTGAACACTGCTTCCCCCAATTGCATACTACTTCATTATGTAGGGAAGCCCAAAGGCTATGCTGGATCCACAAGAAGAAAAACTGGAATGGCCTCCTCGTGTTTTAGAATTTACATTTTTTTTTGAGGAAGGGATTGTGCCATTTTTTAAATATGTGTTCAACGGGGGAATTTGGGAAAATATCAGCTTCATGGACACTACCAGGCCATTTCACTATGACATAAATAAATACTTGTAGTCCCAGGTGGCCTGTATGTTAAGAGAAAACACAGTTTCTGCAACCTGAAAGTTTTCCAAAAGGTCCATTCTCAATGACCTAAAACTCAGTTTTGTCTATGCGTTTTGGCCTTTTGCAAACTATGTTTAAATAAATACCCATGTACGTGTGGACTGAGCCTAATGAATACAAATGTTACACTTAAATTAATAACAATCTTTTAAAAAACATATGTTTTGAGAAATGATTGAATGTGACTGATTCTGCAGCCTCAGATCTTCAGAGCAGGGAGAGGCAGAGTTTCATAGCTGAGGGATCCTGACTGCAAAAGCGTTGTCACCTTTAGGCTACGTCCACACTACTACATTTCCGTTTTAAAACATTATTGAGCATCTTTGGCATGGCTAAGTCAACATGGATAACGAATTACAGGCGTTGCTGACCTTGCTGCCTATGATAGCAGCTGTTGTGCAGTTAAATTCTGTAATTAATGATGCTACTACTGTGACTAATATTCGAGCGATTTGTGACAATTCCCAAATCCAGCAGCGTTATCAGCCCTGCATGAATGGTTTTGAGTGAAGAACCAGTGCCTGGTGGGATCATTTATTAATGACGTTGTGGTTTCTGGGGAATGGCGAGAAAACGTTTGAATGTCCCGGTGTGGAAGGAACATCAAAACATTGAGTAAAGAGCCTGAAGTGAAGGATCAGCTTCGACCAAACACACACTAAAGTTAAGCCACAATGCTAATCCACATCAACAGAAAAATTCTTTGAATGCACAAGCATTGTGTGACTGCAAGTAGTGTTTTATGGATGTTGTCTATAATAGATTTGTTTTGTTGCATCAAAATTGAACATTATGTAGGCTATAAGCATCATTGGCACATATAGTGCTATGATATTGTGGAGTATTTGAGTTTGTAGATTGACGGAATAGATGTTATATTGTCTATATGTAGACGAGACAAAAAAGGACATTGAAAAGAAATTGATGAAAACAAAAGACAAAAAATGCTATCGACAATGTTTTAATAAAAACATTATCCGGGAGGATTTTGTGAAGAGCAGTCATGTGTCAATGTGTTTCATTATTTTTGTCCTGCTTCATGTTTACGCTGGCACGTGCAGGCCCAAAGTACTTGATTAGTCACGTGACAGTCGTTTTGATGCATGGTAGTATGGACGGAGATTATTTCGTCGATGTGGGTTGAAACCCTAGTCTGTGCGGTGATCGTTTTAGCTATAAAACGTCGTTTTTAAACTCAAACGTAGTACTCTGGACGTAGCCTTAGTCACGAGCTGGGTCAGCCAGCAGAACCATGCCTAAGGATCTGAGGCCGTGCTCTGGCTCAGCGGGGAGCAGCAATTCAGCAAGATAATTGGGAGTTAAACCATGAAGTGCTTTAAAGGTAATCAGTAAAATCAATGCTAAAACTTAATTTTACTAATTAAACTTCTTATAGGGACATGATTTTTAGGGGATTTTTTTTGTTTTTTTTAAATGTTTCAATCAGGGAAGCGTTAAAGGATTATAGCTATCCCACAATAGCACCCATGCTTCCACGAGTCTACTAGTGCTACAATAAGTAACCCCTGACCACTGTCCGGTGAGATGCTATGCCTTTTATAACCTTTCCTCTCCTGTATTTGATAATTTATCAAAGAGGAGGGCGTTGTGCATGAGGATGATAGTATGTCTTCTGATTATTGGGTGTCTGGTAGGCTAATAATGGGAGTAGTAACCAGAGTGAGCATCCACAGTGGCTAAATACTGATGGATGAATAGGTAATAGAATCTTGCATCAATTATTAATGGACTCGCTTGTTATAAATCACCTCGTCCTGCTCGCCTGTTTGTGTGTGTACTCGCTGAGGGAGGGCTCTCTTCATGAATAATGAACATTCAGTTCTCACCTCGAACCAAGGATTTCACACCTTTCAAACTCAAGGGAGGGGTATGTGTGTGTGCGAGGGGAACAGATAAAAAAATTGGAATACAGACTTCTGTGGGTGTAGGAGAGAGAGAGAGAGAGAGAGACGATGAGGCTGTAATAGAGAAGAAATGGGGGGGCACCCTGGTAGCTCGCCTGGAGCCCTTTGCTGCATGTCATCCCCCCTCTCTCTCTCCCGCCTCCTCTCTATCGACACTCTCCAATAAAGGCAAAATGGCCCCCAAAAAATAATCTTAATAAAAAAGAGAAGGAATGGGATAGGAAAAATGCATAAAAGTCAAATCAATCTTGGTTAGAGTTATTATCAATGTGTGGTACATGTGCGAGCTCTAACTCTGTGTCAGTCGGAAGTATTGCATTATTCAGACGTCGGGTAAGAGGCAGGCTGAGCTGTTACCTACATCGTGCGCTTACGATTATGTTTGGATTTGCGTCAGAATGATGGATTTCCACATGAAGAAGCATCTTCTCCTCATTTCAACTTGTTTCTCCTGCCTGCAGAGAGAAACATGCCGGGAGCCCATTATGGAATCAAACACTGCTGTTACGAGCCTGCCAGGGGATCCAAGAACATACCCATTATGTTATTTCCTTACATAAAAATCTCTTTTATTCCTGTTTGATCCTTATCTTCCCACCTGCTACTGTCTATTTTCGTCTTTCTTTTTCTTTTGTTTTCTGTCATGCTACAGCCTATAGCAGTTGATAAAATAACCAGCAATGAAAGTCATCAGACCCAGCTGGTCAAAGGCTCGTTCTCATCAGGAATCCTGCTCAACATCACATCCAGATCTTGAGTTTATTCTTCACCCTTTCACTTCCATTATCTGGACTCCATCGGGGGGGATATTGATGTATAACTGTATGGCTCATAATGTGACTACCTTCTTAAAAATTATGACATCATGTTGGGGTGCAATCCTCACATATTTCTTGAACTTTTCCTGTTGTTAACACTACAAAGAAATTAAAAGGTGGGGTATGCGATTCTGGAGAAATCCAATACCATGACAAATATTAGGAAATAGAGCGAACAACGAAACAGCAAGTAATGTAACTAACATTAGCCAGGTTGTGGGTTAGTAAATGTTCCCTACAGTTGCTGCTGTGAGACGGTTTCCCAGAGCCAGCAAACCAGCTCCAGACAGCGATACTCACAACTCTCCTGCTACTATAGCTAACATCACAACAGCGGCATATCTTGGCAAACTAGAAAGTAAGCTGAATGTCCATGGGCAAGTCATTTAAAGTTACATGACACAAAAATCATGGCTGGAATAGTGTTGTGTAGCTTGGTCCGAGCCACTTTGTTTGTACACAGCCCTGGCTCTGTAAATGAGGTAACAAAACACCAGATTTTGTAGTGACAGCTAGCGGACAGTGAGGAGATAGTCACTGAACTTGACAAAAAGATGTGCATTGGATTAGAATCACATACCCAACCTTTAATGAGTCTCTGCTAAAAGAAACAGTCAAAAACCTTTTTCTTGATAATAATAGTGCTTTCAGGGAAAGTCTGGTGAATTTTATCTTTTTTCTCCAGTGACCCGTGTCAAAAATCCAGATGAAAATACCTATAATATTTTCAATTGAATCTGACATGCCAGGGTCATTTTAATCTCCTTCAGGCTGAGATCTGGTGTTTCACACCACTCCTGAAATTTGCACTGGGAAGCAGCAATCATTTCTAGCTCACATTAGATGATTGATGAGCTCTGTGGGGAAACTGCATTCTTGCAGCAGTAAAAGCAATGTGATTTGGTCTTGGGGAAAAAGACACAAAAACATGTGGCGTCATAGAAAATAGAAAATAGTGGAAACAGCGAAGAGAATGTTGCAACCGGTGTAACAATATTACAGTGCCACTTCTAAAGTGTTTTACCAGTTTTGCTGAGATGTTGTGTGACATATTATAGTTTATTGTGAGTCTGGATTTAGTGCATTACTATTGTCCTCAAGGAAATCATTCAAGAAGTCTTCAGAAATGTCATGTGTCTCACCCATTACCGCCTTGTATCATGATAGATAAGATGATAAGCAATGCCCATTTAGGAAGACTAAAGAAGTCCCTTTCCAAAACATATCATTTTGAGCATGTTATTGAACCACTGATAGTGTAGCTGTTTTTTTTATTTTCTTGGTTAATGTCAAATCTGTGCTTTAGTAGCTCCTCAATTATCTGGCTCCTTTTCCTGCTGATGCTGGCTTATTGTAGTTGCACTCCTGTGTCTGGGAAAAAGAACATTTGCTAAATGCAACTCACAAAATTGAGTTTAGTTCACGCAGGATTATCAGGAGACCTCTGTCTTTGCTAAAGTACATGTTGAGTTAGAACTTTTATTTTTCATGCATGTATGATTTGCAGATTCCCCTGACAATATGTCATGGGCCAACTGTGCTTTTTTTCCTCTGAATTACTCCCTTTCTCGCTCTCATATATGTATACGCACTACACACACACACACACACACACACACACACACACACACACAAACTGGATTAATAAATACAGGGAAAAGGCCTTGTGTTTAGAAACCAGCCCTTATGGCACCTAAACAACATTGCCTCATAATAAAAAATTAAAAAGGCCTAATTGAGCTGTGTACAGTGGCACTATGTGGTTCACTAACCCGCCAACATCTTATTTTCTCCACCGTTTTGTCACTAGAGAAAGCTAACATACCCTAACCTTCTAGCATTCACCATTAGCCAGCACATTAGCCATTTACCCCATGCTGAAGGAAACAACTGAAGCAACCCAGCCTGCAGCATTCGATGGCACTTCAAATAATCAGGAGACCAAGCTTGATTGTAATGGATAGTTTGATTCAGTAGACAATATGCTTTTATGCATTGCTGTAATGCACAGGATACAAGATATGAGTGTTCGAAACACACCACTGTACAGGAAGCAGCTGCAGTGTGGAATACTAAATAGCACACTCATTTATTAATGGATTTCAGCATGTCTGCCGAACATACAAGACACCACCATGACAGAAAGGAAGAGCAGTTTGTTTGTATTTTTCAGATATATTACAAGATTGCATCAGTCTTGCACGAGCTGCTTTAAAGGAAATCCAGTGTTCACTCAAAGAGAAGCTCTGAGTAACTGCTCTTGTTTTAAGTGTCAAAACTGAGAGTACAAGGGGCAGTTTTAGTCAATCGCTTTAATCACTAAAACAATCAATCCAACAGTGTTAATTACTCCTGGAATATAAAGCTATGTAATCCTAACTGGTTGCTAAGCAAGCTCTTACAGTAACGAGGGAGCTAAAAATGCTTCAGTCAGTAGTTAAAAATTATCCTTGACCTTGAATACCTTGATCCTAGACTTTCTCAACTTTATTACTCAGTGGTGCAACAGTAGTTGCCTGTACTAATACTGAGCTTCATAATCAAAGGGAAGAACAGTCCCCCTGGGTATTTCTGCTATAATGAATAAAGTACATACACTAGTTACCTCTTCAATAACCTTTGGGTTTTGAGCTCTGCCTAGTAATATAAACTCATGATAATTTGTATTTCAAAAACCCAAGCCTTACCGGCCATTTATCCAAAGTCAGTTCAGAACCCTCATTGGCATATAAAGGTTATTTTAGAGCATAGTCACCAAAAAAGGTGGCTAGGATAATCTATTTCCATCTAGTGATTATCATACATGCCCTAAACCAGCTGTAACAGCTCATCTGAGATTCAGGTGATACTGAGTGATAGGTTTGAATGTTTTCCTATAATTTTGAAATTATTACTTTCCAGGAATACATTACTCTTTTTTAGAAGGAAACAGGGATTTAATGCCATAAATGAACCCCCCCCCAAAAAAACAAGTCCTATGTGTGTCCTGTGTTTTTCTGCTTTGTTGACTTCACCTTGCACCTGTAGCGCACTGAGTAGTGCTGCACGCGCCTCGTGGGAGTTAATAAAGATGAAAAGGAAAAAGTCAGACACTTTAATCATTTTCGAGGAGAATTACTGAAAAAATGCCATTAATCTTTACTTGTCTTGTCTTTAATATTTGAGTCTACTTTGTTTTTGTCTTGGTGCTCATCTTGCTGATTAAATTCACTTTTATTTAGAATTTAGCCTTGATAACATCTTGTACTACTGTTTGAAAGAAGCTTTTGTTAATATTATTAAAACCAGGCCACAAACTCAACAACCTCACTAACTATGCCATGTCTCAGAGCCCTGCCTCTAATGAGTTGTCCAGTGGGGTCTTTATATTTGTATTCGAGAGTATGGTCTCTGTATGAAGTGCGCATCAATTCTTCTGCAAACTAAGAGTCGTGTTGTAGGAGGCCATTAAAGTGTCTCTCGATTCACTCTGTAAATCGATGAGACACACATAGCAGAAAGAGACGCACACATGGAAACTAGTCAGGGCACAAGTAAGAGATGCATGGGCTGTGTGTGTGTGTGTGTGTGTGTGTGTGTGTGTGTGTGCGTGTGTGTGTCTGGGTGTATCTAAACTACAGCTTCTGGCTGCTGCAGTAGCTTGAGGATAATCTATAATGAAAAAAGAATTTAGAAAATCGATTTTCCACCACACTGTTCCCTTAATGGTTACTGCAAGGTATCCCTTAATGTCGGTTGGTCTGCTGCTTGTAATTGCATGCATGTAAGGTTAAGATGACTGTGTGTTGTTTTTCTATACGTTTTTGAGTGTGGAACTTATGCCAGCTTTCCTAGCTCTCTATATATGTCTGATTGCGTGTATCTGTTTAAAACGAACAAATGTGTGGGTGGGTGCAAACGTGTGCATGTGTGATCATATGTGAGTAGGCGTGTCCATGCAGAAGAAAGGTAATTGCTTCTCGCTTAATTCCTCCCTCCATCCGTCCATATAGGAGCTCTATTCAACAAAGGAAGAAGGGCGGCTGGCGAGAAGAGTCGTTTGTCAGCCATGTTGAAATGTTCCCAATTGGATTTCTTTGGCAGCAGGCTAGGATGGCAGGGAGGGGCGCTGGAGAGAGTGAAAGAAAAACAAGACAAGTTAATTTAGTCTCTGTGAGATGTACTTTGTCCCCTCGTTTGATTTAGCCCCATTTGACCACTAACTCTGGACACATGCATTGTGATATGATGCATTCATGTGAACATCATATGTACTGCTTGTTCCTTGGGTGACTTTCGTTTCCACAGTCAGACTAGACTGGCAACAGATGCATGCTAGTCACGTTCAGTTTGAGTGATTCTCAGTCATGGCCATCAGGGCCCACAGCTTTCATTCCACCCATCTAATCAGGGACTGATTTACACTTTGGACACCAGGTGAATGACCTTAATGAAGAATCACTGCTAAATAGCCAGTTTGTGTTACCTTTTCCTTTTCTGCAGCAGTTGATCATTTGAGTTTCATGGCCTTGGGCACCTGGAACTCTTTTGAGCCTGGAACGTAAAGCTTAATTAATGTACTTCTGCGTTAAGGGGTTAAAGGCGTGGCTGACGTGTGGCTCCTCAAAAATACAACATGTATTGCACATGTATATGTATGTAACTACATGTCAGGGCTTCAATGGCTACAGAGATACGAAAACCACGTGAGGACCGCAAGAACGGTGATTAGTCAGCTTGGACAGCTTGTGTTTCTGCCTACAAGTTTCTGATGGAGAATAAACACAGAGCAACAGCCATTTTCACCGCAAACCTGCTCACTGCGACTCTCGCTCTTTATCACTTTGAGTGAAACAACATAAATACAGCGAATGCACATTTTCAGTACTGAATCAAGGTGGACCTTCTCAACATATCACAAAGTAAATTAAATAATAATAATAATACATTTTATTTAAAGGTGCCTCTCTGGCCACCCGAGGACACCGCACAGCAGTAAAACATCAACAATGAAAAACAAACAAAAACATTGAGAAATAAGAACAGATAAATGTAGATGGTTAGGTAGGGTATGCAATTCTAAAAATGTGAGTTTTTAGTCTTGATTTGAAGAGTATGAGAGAGTCCAGGTTCCTAAGGTGGGAGTGAGTTCCAGAGTTGAGGGGCAGAGCGGCTAAAAGCCCTGCTCCCCATGGGGACAAGGCGGGCAGGAGGGACAGAGAGGGGAACAGAAGAAGCAGATCCGAGGGAACGGGAGGGGGAAAGGTTGTGGATGGCCTTGAACTTTAACAGAAGGATTTTGAAGTCTATGCAGGGTTTAACCGGGAGCCAGTGGAGTTGCTGCAAAACAGGGGTGATGTGGTGAATGGAGGGGGTTCTGGTGATAACTCGAGCTGCAGAGATCTGAACCAGTTGGAGTTTATGGAGATATTTGTTAGGTAGACCAAAGAGAAGAGAGATACAGTAGTCGATTCGAGAGGTGACAAGGCTGTGTACAAGAATAACAGTGGAGTGGGGAGAAAGGGAGGGGCGGAGGTGATTAATATTGCGTAAGTGGAAATACACAGACCAGGAGATGTTTTTGATATGGGATTGAAAAGATAAAGTGCTGTCAAGAATGACACCCAGACCTTTAACCTGTAAATACAGCATACATTCTTCTAGTGTTGCAGTGGTGCTATCAGTGGGAGAAATCCAATGTTGAAACATAACGGCATTAAGCCTACACATACAAACCATAACACCTAAAGCAACACCAATGCGGCTCCTTGCATTGTTTTAAGGGAGGGCCCTCACTGTCATCAAACTTTCACAGTGGGCCCAATGAAATTTAAATAAGGCTGCATTTTTTGAAGAAATACTATCTGAATGCATTCTAATTTCCACTTTTTTTCTGACCACACTCTTGTTGATTTCATTACTGTAGAGATACACGTATCTTATTTGCTTGAGTGCGGCTAGTTGAAATAGACTCCAAATCCCATCCTGGAACTTTTCCGGTCATTTTAATATACTGAGAATCGTGACTGTGGATATACAGTATTTGTTCTTGTATTTTCAGATTGGGTTTTTGAGTTTCTTTGTAGCCCTGTAGGACTGTGATAAGCTACGAGCACCACACAGACTGATATTGTTTTGGCCACTGTGGTCTCTCTCTCTTTCTCTCAGAAGACCTTATAAAATCTTCAAATGTTTTTTTTCCCTTTTACGACTCAGATCAATGCCAAGGCCAAAGCCAAAGGGCAGACAGCACAAGTCCAAACAAACAAGACAATCCAACACAGACAGGCAGCCAGACAGATTAACAACACTGGCATAATTAGCTCCTAGAGCTATGTGCATTGTTTTATTATTCCTGCCACTGGTCAGGAATGCACACAGTGAGCTGCTAAGAGAAAGGTATTCCGGTATATTGGCTCCGCTTGGCACTCATCTGTGTTCTGGGTATTACTGTTATTGCTGTCTGAGTGGCTGATGAGAATTACTGAGTGTATTTGGTTGCAGGGAAGATTCTCATGTTCTTTCTTGGTTTCACAGCTAATGACGGTGACAATAACAGTCTACATACTGTTTCAATGTTTTTTTTTGAGAGTGTATGTTCACAGCATTCTAAAATCGTTAAAATTACAAGAGAAAGGTTGTAAAATCTTAAAAGAAAAAAACAACAACCATACCACCTACATAAAGAAAACATTATTGAATTAATTTCCACAAAAATATTGACTGCTATGGTACATTTTAATTTACCTTTATTGTATGACACATGATTTAACAATAACTCTTTGAATTATTTTACAGAAAATAGTTTAACTTCCATTGCCAAACTTGTTATTTTGCAAATAAAGTATCAAGATTCTGGTGCTAATGGACTGTGACTCATACCAAGCTTACTTTGGGGTTATTGCTACTGTAATGTCTGGCAATATAGCAATAGTAGCACGGATATCACATGGATATAGGCAGTGGTGGAAGAAGTACTTAGATGTTATGATCTCCGCAGCATGAAATGAAATGTAGTCTCAAAAGGAAATGGTCTGTCAGCTGCTTAATTTGCTGAAAATATTCAAAATATAGCCTACATATAGCCATATTTTTTTTCTAGGTGGCTAGAATATGTTTTGCTGATGTCCCTGGCCATAGCAGTACTGGTTAGCATCCATGCCTGTGTAACTCTCTGCTTCTCCATATTGGGGTTGTGGTGGCCGCCATCAACTGCAGGTGATACACTAAATGTGGAAGTAGTCAGTCTGAGTACCTCATACAACCCCACTTCAAAAAACCAGAACCCTTTTTAAAAAGGTGGGGTATGCGATACACGTCTTTTGTCAAATTCAGCAAATATCTCCTCACGGTCCGCTAGCTGTCCATTCTCTGTGTGCGCTGACAAATAATATTTGTCATATTATTTCTCCAGAATCACATACCCCACCTATTAAAGTAAAAGTAGTTGTACCACAGTGCAGAAATACTCTGTTACAAGTCCTGCATTCACATTTTTACTTAAGTATAAAAGGTATGAGCATCAAAATGAACTAAAAAATAAAAGTACTCATTATGCAGAATGTCCCATTTCAGAATAATGTATATTATTGTATTATAATTATTTATGCACATCAGGTTAGTGGTGCAGCTGGTAAAGGCAGGGCTAATTTTAATGACTTCATTTACTGCTGGGTAGCTTGTGAGCTTCCCCTGGGGATCAATAAAGTTTTGTCTTAATCTATAATAATACATAATAATTTATTTGTTGATTACAAATCAATTATGATTGCATTATTACATTATTAATATGAATCTGCAAAGTAACTAGTAACTAAAGTTATCAACTAAATGCAGTAGAGTAAAAAGTACAATATTTGCCTCTGAATTGTAGTAGAGTAGAAATATAAAGTAGCAGAAACTAGAAATACTCAAGTAAAGTACAAGCACCCCAAAATTGAATTTAAGTACAGTCTTCTTCTTTTCCTTTCGGCTGTTCCCTTTCAGGGGTCGCCACAGCGAATCATGCGCCTCCATCTAACCCTGTCCTCTGCATCCTCTTCACTCACACCAATTAACTTCATGTCCTCTCTCACTACATCCATAAATCTCCTCTTTGGTCTTCCTCTAGACCTCCTGCCTGGCAGCTCCAACCTCAGCATCCTTCTACCAATATATTCACAGTCTCTCCTCTGAACGTG
>CM022472.1:4764905-4813216 GCA_011952105.1 Coreoperca whiteheadi
TCTGTTCTTCATGTCAAATAAAACCACAGTGTTGCTTGAAACAACCCAAACAAATGTGAATGAAATGCCTGCATTGTTGGGGTTATTAGGATCTATTTCCAGTGTAAGGATGTAGCATAAAGAGGCGGGCAGTATGCATACTTATGAAACTCTCTGGAGATCTGCGCACCATTCAAAGCTCCCACTCATATACTTAATCACAGTCTGAAATCAAAAGCACAACTCTGCAACAGATTACTTATTTGACTGTCAGGTTTCATGTGGGTGGATGGAGTTTATGGAAATATAAAATTCAAAGGCTAAAATTGTCAGTGGGCTACATATATTAATAATTAATACATAAAATAGCTGATGTATTTGACTTCCATGTGCTATAATGCAAAAATGCGCCATTGCACATGATTGCTCTTTCGGCAACAGACATTTAGCAAAAAATATAGAGACCTTTGCATATTTTACAATCTTGAAGTCTGAACCAACCTTGGACAACAAAGTTTTCTGTCTCGAGTTTAAGAGGGGTTGACAACCGAAATGAGTACAGGCTGCATGCATATCTAATCTACTTTGCTTTTGACGTCTTTTAGAACCATCAAAATGAAGAAATGTTTTACCTGCCCAACTCTGGCTGTAGAAGAAGTATCCTCTCAAATAGCAGGATACCTTTCATTAGTTGACCTTAAAAAGTCTATAATGAATGAGATTTACATGGAGTGTGCACTGAAATTCCAGACAGAGAATGGTGCAATAGATTGCACTCTTATTGCCATCACCACACCCTTGGAACACAAGCCTTGAGACTTTTAAAATTAGCAGTCTGTGTGACACAGAACTATTGTCAGTGCATCTCAGCTTTCTTTAAACATCCTTAGCAACAGTATTATTTCAGTAATCAGTAATTCCTTTAAAGCATGATAATACCATTCTTCATGAAACAGTTAGGCAGGACAGTCAGTACCATATCTTTTTGACTGTACAGAGAGGTTTTGTTCTATTTACAGACAAAATGTGCTTTACCAGACCACAATTAAAGAAAATAGCAGCACAAATATCCTCTGTTGATTGATTCAATCTGTTCATGGTACCAAGTAAGTAATAAAATACACACGACTATTTGAAAGGCTAATATTGTGAAAATTGTAGTGGTTAAAAATGATATAAGGTGCGCACATTATATTTATTTAATGTTCCTAACTTGATAGCACCACCCGTAGAGCTGTTTTCATCATCTTTTCCCTGCTGTGGATTGCATTCTTCCAGGCTGTCAACATTTTTGAAAAAGATAACTACTAATGCAAAAACACATCAACGAGCATGTTGCAATAAAAAATAAATACAGATGATTTTGTTGTTTCAACTCGATTAAACGACCGAATGGCTGAGGTTTGCTGCATCAGAGTCAACAGTTAGCTCATTGTTCATAACCCACCAAGGCTTTGCAACATTACCAAGGTAACATCTCTTTAAAAATCCATCAAATGTGCAACCCCCCATGTCTTTTAAATTGGAAGACAATTATCTATGCGTCACATGGTGCCTACAACAGAATTAAATGGCTTAACAGCAGCATTGCTATCGTCAATATGTGAAATACACAGCAGGTCATCATGGACTCAAACAAGATAAGGAACAGACATCTGCATTCAGTCAAGCATAAAAGTGCCATCCAGTTCTTACCTCAAATGCTCTTCATCAAGGTGGAAATAACACATGGAGCTGGAGATGATTGCAGAAGGTAGCCTATGTACTAAAAACTTAGTTAGCATAGTTAACATCTGTAGTCCCTACTCAGACCTATGTTATTGCCCACAATACAAACAAAACCAAAAGGGAGGAAGATTAAAACAGAAACACAAGATGACTAGAGGAGTATCTTTGACAGGACTAACATGTATCAGATATTCAAGACATAGAAATTGATTCAAGCTGGCAGCTGGGAGTAACAGTCAACCCCTGTCCTCAGGACCCGAGCATCGCTGGCCATTGCATCAGAAAACGATTTTAAACTGTGATGTCAGGTGAAGGCGCTTAAATATCAGAATAAAATAAGGACATAAAAATAGAAAGTAACTCATGATGGATGCGTTTGTCTATTTGATCAAGTTTTACTTGTTCGAGAGCCAAGGGTCTTTACTGTCTGTTGGCATCTTAATGTAATCATATATCATTTTTAATTTAATTTGTGACCAGGAGATGAAACTGCAGGTTGTGTGAGCAATAAGCAGGGCAGCCAGTGTTAATATATGTTTCTCTTAGTGTATAGAACCTGTTTTAATGCGTTTCTCAACTGCTTAACATCTTAACCAAATGAATCCTGGTGGCACACGTGTCACTGCTAATCTCTCCATCTCATCTGCATACAGAAATGTGACCCATGTCATTAATCACCCCTTAAGTGCAGAATTCCCATTAAGCCAATTTCTTGTTAGCCTCTCCACGGGTGATAATCATCTGTCTGGCATGCTCTCTTGATTCAGCACTAAGCTAATGGCATGTTGTTGGGCTGAGTGTTGGGAGTGAGATAGTCACTTGAGTCTCGGCTGAGCAAAGAAGGATTTTTACAATACGAGGGAAATGCTGTCATTTGCCATCCCAGTCTTTTGACACATGTCCTCATAATCCTGTGGAATAACAGGGATTTAGTACAGTTATAATACAGTCTAGAGTTTGTTTGGTTTAGGTTTCAGCCTTGGTCATAGTGGCATGCATCCACAGGCTGACGTGTGATCCAGCCTGCAAACAACACAATCACTTCAGAATTAGCCAAACAAACAGAGTCTTAACACAATATATCTTAGAGATAATTGTATGACTTCTCTCTAAAATATTACATTTGAGCCTCACAATTTGGAGCTATAACACGACAAATGATCCTTTAAAAATTATCCTCTAAAATAGTTTTAGTCAGTTGCTAAGAATCCTGATGATAACTTAATTTTGGATGTTCATTTTTTGATTTTAAGTTTTTTTTTCATTTGCATCAAAGCCAGCTCCCTGAAATCAGCAATCAAGGATGACAGAAAAAAAAATCACACAAGGCCATATGAGAAAATACAAGAAAACCTGGTATGGTGTTTATTACCCGTGCTTTGGCCACAGGCCCTTATTTAGCAAATAAATTGAGTCATACTGACATATGCTGTCCTCTTCTGGGAGAAAAAAAAAGGTAGAGACATTTTTAGTCAACAAGACAACTGCTGTTTCATGTTGGAATCCAGCCTGTAAAAAAAGATCTCTGGGTCATGTTTATTGAAGTGGGAGGAGATCTCTTAATCCAGCCAAGTGAAATCCCTGAAATCCAGAATATTAGCATGTCTGTGTGCTCTTTGGAGGGGTAAAACTCCTAAACTATAATTCAGAGAGCACAGTTGAGGCTCACAAGGCACATTCACACTCAAATGTATGAATCAGTTCAATAGAACCCTGGAGGATTGACTGCTTTACGTGAGACAGCTGGTCAGGTTGATCTCAGGAAATCTGCATCTTGTATAATTGTATATTTTTTGAGATTTTTTTTTGAGAGCACAGTGAAAACTATTAAATGGAATAGTACAGCATGTAAGGGTCACTTCCAGAGAGCGCTTTGCATCTGACAGCTGCATGTATGCCATGCCACTGCCTTCATGCTCTTTATGCAGCCAGAGACTTACTGCTCCGATAATAGTACACTCCTGAAGTAAAGGCTGTTCATTTGACAAGTGGCACCAGGAATGTGCTGCTGATCAGGACGCATCAGTTTTTCATTAAAAATATTCACTTCTGCTGGATATCATCCGACAATGAAAAGGCTGAAGGGGCTGCTGTCACATAGAAGACATGAGATGAGAAACCTTTAATTAATCCCAGAGTGAGCACATGACTCTTCAGCATAGCAGCCATAAATTAATGACCACCAATTAAAAATGGAAAATAAATTTTACAAAAACAAGAACGAGAGAGATGCGTTGGTGCCCCCCCCCCCATATCCCAGCTGTCAGAGAATGGGAGCATGTAAACAGGTGGATTAATTGTGAGTAAGCTAGCAGACTACGCCGGTCAAAATGGACATAAATCCGTGCAAAAAGAGGAAAGGCAGCGCTGAATTGCCTAAAGATAAATAAGTCACTTCAGGCTACAACATGCGTGAAGATAAGTTTCATATTGCAAGCACTAGCAACAGCAGCACTGCTAGCGCTAGCATTCAGGACAAGGCCGACTACGCTGCTGGGACCCAGGGTGAGGGTGACGACAGTACTAGTCAGCCTTGTTGTAGCCAGGACCAGGCTCCAAGCACAACACCAGGGGCAAGACTGGGCCAGGAGGGACAACTAACAGGTCTACTAGCTCATGATAACACATACTGAACTACAAATTGCAATTCTGTATGTGTTTTTACATTAGCTACTTGCATAGCTAAATTGGCAATGATAGGCATAGAGAAGGACGAATCACTGTGTGTGCTGAGTTTAGTTATTATGGTTTAGCCCACATTTCTCTCACAACTGCTTTAACATGCAGTAAACACGGCCCTCCACTTCATCCTCCAGCACACGAACTCCAATAGGACCTATGCCAGAATCCTGTTTGTGGATTTAAGCTCTGCCTTCAACACCATCATCCTGGCGCTGTTACGGGACAAGCTCTCCCACTTGAGTGTGCCTGACTCCACCTGTAGGTGTATCACAGCCTTCCTCTCCCATCAGCACTGGTTCCCCCCAACGATGCATTCTTTCCCATCTGCTCTTCTCCACGTACACTGTACCTCAAGTCTCCAGTCCGTCAAACACCTGAACTTTGCAGATGACACAGCCCCACCCGCCCCCATCACCCTGTGTCACTCCCCTGTCGAAACTGTGGTGTCCTTCTGCTTCCTGGGCACCATCATCGCCCAGGACCTCAAGTGGGAGCTGAACATCAGCTCCCACTTGAAAGCCCAGCAGAGGATGTACTTCCTGCGGCTGAAGAAATTAAACCTGCCAAAGAAAATGATGGTGCCCTTCTACACTGCCATCATCGAGTTCATCTCCACCTCCTCCATCACCATCTGGTACGCTGCTGCCGCTGCCAAGGACAAGGGCAGACTGCAGCGTATCATTAGCTCGGCAGAGAAGGTGATTGGCTGCAATCTACCTTCCCTCAAGGACCTTAACACCACCAGCACCCTAAGGCGAGCAAGATTGTGGCTGACCCCTCCCACAAACAGTTTGAGACACTCCACTCTGGCAGAAGGCTGAGGTCTATCAGCACCAACACCACAGAAACCATTTCTTTCCATCTGCCTCATCAGTAAGGCTTGGGACCCTCACTGACACATTATTCTCCACCCCCTATTTCAGTACAGTAATTCTGTAAAGTACATACTCCATTCTTCACCTGCAGTACTTGCTTATGTTATATATTCCTATTATGTTTCTTGTTTTGCACGAAAAACACAAAGCAAATTCCTCGTATCTGTAAACCTACATGGCAATAAAGCTGATTCTGAATCTAGAATTGAGGTCCCTCCACTGCTTACAACCTAGCTAAAAACATAGAGACTGCAAACAGTGAAGTTATTTTATTCAGGACAGGCGAAAATCAAATTTGTCTCAGATAGCTTCACAATCTGTACAACATATGAAACCCTCCATACCACACAAAGGGAGATGAGGCAGAGCAAATAAGTGCTGCTATCACATGATCCATGCACAGATACGGCGCAAAAACTGGCCAGTTCTCCTGGAATATGAATCAGAACTGGAATATTACGGCATGTTGCAGCCGATCACCATCTCGGCTGCAGTCTGCCCTTGTCCCTAGCAGTCGCAGCACCATACCAGATGGTGATAGAGGAAGTGAGGATAGACTCAATGATGGCGGTGCAGAAGTGCACCATCATTGACTTTGCCAGGTTGAAATTCTTCAGCTGCCACAGGAAGTAACATCCTCTGCTGGGCTTTCTTGGTGAGGTAGCTGATGTTCTGCTCCCACTTGAGGTCCTGGTTGATGATGGTACCCAGGAAGTGGAAGGACTCCAGTGTCAGGTGGAGACAGGAACAAAGAGGCCTTTGAATCTGGTAATGAGTAGACCGGACACAAAAAGCCCTCATCCATGTTGTGCCTTGCTACAGACACGAACCACAATGTGTATTCAATCTGAAAGATAGATACATTGTCTTGTCTACAGCAAAGATTATGCTGCCCCCTTTTAGCAGCAGCTCTGTCTTGAAATATAGGTTAGTGTTATTTGTGTCCTTTTAAACGTTTACTAGGCTTCATAATCTTACTTTGCAGACGAACACTCCGCAGGATGTGGAATCCTGCTGACGTTCCGCATAAAAGCCCTAAAGCAAAATATTAAACTAACATTTTGTTACTTGCACATCAAAAACTATTGCATATTATTTAATAAATGAAACACATGAGAATAAATTCTCAATTTGCTCACATTGCTGAATCCCTGCAATAGTTCAGTTGATTGGAAGTGGCCCCAAATGGGTCTACAAACAGAACACCTCCTGCCTTTGGATTGGTGGCCTTTTACAGAAAGGAAAATAATAATGTACAAGATTTTCAGGGTTGTAAATATAGTTTCATAAATTGCATTAATGAAAGTGCACTTACTACTAGAGTCCAATGCCTGTCCTTGCAGACAGCCCTGATAAGAATGTCCCACTCCAATACATCAAGGTGCAAGTGATCATTTTAGTTTTTAAGATGGTATACTTGTAACTAACACCTTTTTAAAAGCAACTATTATCCTTACCCTTCTCATCCCCCTTGATGTGTCATTCCAAATTTCCATTATTTCAAAAAAGGTGTCAGTTTTATTTTGCTTTGGACCCTTTTTGCCACCCATATAAAAATGGTAAGCATTTGCAATCTAAACACACACACACACACACAAACAACCTCAAATTAACTTGCATATCAAAGAGGAAATCTCTGAAGCAGTTGACAAAAAAAGACTTACCTCACTCTCCAATTCGCTCCCAGGTGCCAGGCTCTGGAGATCTGGTGTGTGCAGTGTATACGGCTCCACTTTTTAACAACTGGAACTGGAACTTTTCAGTCATTTAGCATTATTATACTTGATGTCACATTACTGAATGGGTAGCATTACTATGGATGGGTTGACTCTCTCCTGGTGATGTGACTGACGGAGGGTCAGAGGAGTTGATGGCAAGATTAGCAGTATGTGTTTCTGAGTTAATGGAGTGTGAAGAAAAAACGGTAATCTGTTTGGAAGTGCTGGAGGGGCTGGATAGTGGACATGTGGAGAGCCAGGGGAGTCGCTAACTTTTGTTTTGTTTGGCTAGATCCCTCCTGTGGCTCCATGAAGGGTCTAGTTTGGTCAATATTGGCCACTATTTTTGTTCTATTGTTAGCCAGACTAACAATGTTAGCTGTGATTTTGAATGGACCCAGCATATCACTTTCCATTTTTCCTCCTTTCAACATCTTCAACATCTTGTGTTTTCTGTACATTTTCTTGACTCAAACATCTTCTCCCTCATTATCAGAGTCTCCACTTTTCCTGTTTTCACCTGAAGTACAAAAATGCCAAGTGGTGTTATAATCTGAGCCATTTATCCAAGTAATGACCAAAACCTCTTGACGCCAACAAAAATAGAGCCACTTACCTCGTACTCCTTTGGCACCTAAGATGGGGATCTTGCCTTCCTGCCAAACATGAATTAATATGGGTTGTGAAATGTTTTTTTGTCCTCAATCCAAACATTGTGGGCTGGAGGTATTTTTCCCATTTTGTGGGTGTTTCAGGTGAATTTGTTGAGAGACCTGAATATTTCCGCATTAGATAACATAACAGCAGACATTTTTATGTCATTAATATAGACTATAGCATTCAGGTTGTGTCAGTGTATGATATCTGTCAATTTAACAATATGCAACTTACCTGTGGATGGTGCCATTAAGCTCCTCAACCAAGCCATTAGGGCTGGGCGATATATCGAATATGCGTATATGATATATCTGAATATTAATTACTGTGCGAAATAGCAGATGACCATATCATCATATTCAAGTTTTCAGTGTGTCCGTTGGTCACCGCTGAGGGGTTACGTTACTTAGGTAACCATGCATTGTAAACTGCAGCGACACACACACAGGTCAGTGTTGATCCCCACCTCTTGGAGAAAAAGTCCCCAAGAGGTAACAAAAACGTTCACACACACACACACACACACACACACACACACACACACACACACACACACACACAGTGTCAGTGGCAAAAAAAAGCACTTTTAGTGGATGTACACTGACTGTGCGCAATTGCCCGGAAGGATTAAATTGAAGCCCTGTTTTGCGGCTGCAGTGCTCTTGCTTAATACTGAAAAACAAAAATTGTTGTTCCAATTAGTCACTTAGACACAAAAACATGACAAAATACCAAAGTTTCCCTTTAAGTGCCAGGCTCTCTACACTTGCTACGCTGCAGCCGAGAGTCAAGGACTGACACCCAGTGGCACCGGAGTTAATTTGTGTGTGTATATATCTTATGAGCACACATAGAGGTGCAGAAATAACGCGTTGGTGGAGGGACGCAAAATGCACCTCCCGTCATAATTGGAAGATTATGATTATGATATGTAAAAAAAAAAAAGGTTTTCCTTGATGGAGGACAGCACTAGTATGTTGGACCTTTTTTGATTTGTGTTTATTCATTCTTTACCAGGTTGGGCCCAGTTCAGACGCCCCCCCCCCCCCTTTTTATTATTTTACAAGTCAGACAACTTGAAAATGTTTTTCAGAAAACATTGTGGTGTGTTTTCTTTTACAAAGATGGCACCAATCAAAAGTGGCTGACATACGGTGAAGAACGTCACACTTTGTTTTGTTCAGTTCGTATGGCATTTACAAGCCTACTGACAGCAATGCTTTCATCACTGGCATGAAAGATTGGAAATCTTTCCACCAACATATAGAGGAGCATGGAAAGAGTGCCATGCACAGTAATTGTGCTGAAACCTACTTTTTAAGGGCCTCCAAAGCAGACAGGGAGAGTTCATTAAGTGGCAGTCAGTTTTCAGCTCAAAAAGATCGACAACAGGTGCTGAAACTCGTAGCAGACGTGGTTAAAAGTCATTGGCAAAAGGGGCCTTAGTAACAAGGGGCAGTCTAAGGCTACCTACACTTTAGATGACATGAGTATTGATCATTTCAATTTTTGGAGATGATCATTCTACTCGGAAAGTATGATGTCTGCTTAAAAGAACATCTATCAGAATGCATTGAAAAAAGCAAGCAACTTCATCACACTGTGGCAAAAGGCAGAGGTTATTTTATCACACTGCTCCCAATATAAAGGTGTCTCTGCTCTGTTGTCCTCAAAGTCCCCAATCAAATACGTGGTGCTATGCACATGTTCTGAATCTAGTCTTGGCTGACACAACGGAAATTGTCATACCAAGAGGGTCACTCTTCACTCATCTTCGTGACACTGCTGTGTTTCTTCGTGAGTCCTACCAAAATGTGAATTTCTAGAAAAAGGAGAGGCAGGACACGTGACACAGGCGCCTCTCTCCAGTCGGACAGATACACCAGATCCAGTGTGAGCTGGTGGGCTAAGGATGGTGCGTTGAAGAAGGTCTTCGGATTCTTCGGAAACCCAAACCAGCGGCACTTTGTAGATGTGTTCTTCAGACTGTCAGTTGCCTGTCCTTGGGGACTATGAAGACCAGTGCCCATCGTATGGTTGTTGCTACACAAGAAGAATTGAAGGACATGTCAAGAGACTTTGACACCATTAAAGTAGCTGCAGACAGATTTGTTAAGTGGGAAAATAACAAGCTAAAGGAAAAGGACGAGGAGACAGAGCACGAGGTGGAGGCCATCTTCCACAGAAAAGGGCAAGAAAAAGGAAAAACATGCCTGGAGAGGTGTCTCATGATGAGATGGTGAAAGATGAAGCAGAGAGGGCCTGTGAAATTGAAGTCCATAATCAAATCATGGACACGTTTATGGAGACTTGTGGATACTCATGGAGAGTATCCACAGACGCTTTCTTACTCATGGCACTCGCAAAGAATGTGCATTGTGTTGTTACCAGATACTCAAACTGTACAAGCTGATGACTGATGCATACCATATCTTTGGCCTTGGCTACAACTTTCTAGTGTCCTTCTCAGTCACCCAGGTAGCCTGTGAGAGGAGATTCTCTACCTTGATGTACATTAAAAGAAGACTCAGGAGCTAGCTCTCACAAGAACATCTAGAGGCTTTCATGCTGATGTTTGCTCATACACAAAAACACAATGAGCTCTCGCCTGGAGCTTTGCCAGGCGCTCTTGTGTCGCTCACTGCAACTGGAATGCACCAAAGACCTCATCCGATCTCTGGCTGGCTTGTTCCCCGAGTGTGTGTGTCTGTGCGTTTGTGTGTGTGTGTGTGCCAGGTTAATCTTCCTAAACAGGCCATGATTTTTCCAGAGCAACTCACACTATTTGTGGCACTTTCACGTGACTAATAGTGCATCGTGCTGTATTTTTATCTACAGGTGAAAAGCAGCATCATGTGTTTCCTTTCTGCCATTTGATGCGGGAGTGTGCGACTGCGCATGGCTGCACACTCAGTTCTCATGTCACATAGGGTTCCACAGTCATGTGACACGGGCCGCCTAAATATGTCAGGGCAGTTTACGAACCTTTCACTAGCTCTCCATTAGTGTTACAGTAGCCCAGAACATCCATCCATTATGCTTAAGTGGTGGTATTAAGGCCTGGTGTGTTTGCATATGTGTAGATGGGGCAGGAGGAAAAAAAGTCTAGGGCCCTTTTTTAGTCCCAGTCTATCCCTGACTTTCACTGTATACAAACTTAAACACTTGTGTGTGTGAATGAGTTATTTTCTTTGAACTGATGAGCAGTTGGCACCTCCCATCAGTGGAAATATGGGGTGAATGTGCATTTAGCATTCACAGTACATCATGATGTAATGTAGATTAGACAAAAGAACGGAACAGAGTGGCCTAATCACACCAGTTGGAGGTCATCTATGTCCTCAATAAAATTGAAGATGGCACTTACCCTGTCTCCCTTTCTCCCCCTTCACCCTTACAACCTCTTCTAAGCCCCTGCATTTTCGTGGACTTTTGCAGACCTTGGCTATACTTGAAATCACTCCCTGCATATAGAGAGCACTATATTTACCCTCCTGAATGTGAAATGAATGCACTATTTCTGGCATGTACACTTTCTGCTAACAATACAACTGTTTCACATTTTATATGGGAACATTTCTGTCGTGCGACTCTACACCTGTCACTGATGAAGCAAAATGGCGAGACTTCGTGAGTGTCTGAAATCTCGATTTACTGCTCACTATAGAATACACTATTGATTGTCTATTTTATAAGGAGTATGGCGGAGTTATTTTGCACACAGCCCAAGTCATTCCACACCTTTCCACTAGTTGCCCTAATAGAGTTTCCTCTTGTGTAAACCTACCCGGCTACATATGTTTTTTAGTTTCTTTTGTCTGTAACCTGCCTTCCTGCCTCTTTCGTGGTGGGATTTTTTTGCTTGATGCATTTTGAAAATAAATAGGGTGGCTAGCGACTGTAACTGCATCTGAGGAATCACATGATCTGTGATCTGTGATACGTACACGAGGGAATTAGCATTAGCTCAGACCAAAGTGAGAGTAAAGATGACAAGAGGCATAATTATGTTGAAATGGTGGATGTCTCAGGAGACCCAGGAGTGAAGTACTGTGTAACAACCAGTGTTGCCGCAGTTACTTTGAAAAAGTAATCTAATTACTGATTATTGATTACTCCTTTAAAAAGTAACTTAGTTACTTTACAGATTACTTGATTTTAAAAGTAACTAAGTTAGATTAAAAATTACTTTATTAGTTACATTCAGCCTCTGTATTTCCAGCTAGAAAACGCGTCTCTCCCCTCCCTCCGTTGTTGTTTCCGTTTGTGTCGCTGCGTGATGTGTGTCATTGCACGTGACGTGAACTGTCTTCACACTTAAAACGTTACTTGTCGCATACGTGACTTTACTCCCCGAGATGCGAGAAGAAAGCGAAAATATGTTTTTATTAACGAAAATGAAAAAAATATTAACGCACAGCGATTTGGATAAGTGACTTTAATCTGATTACTGGTTTTGAAATAGTAACACGTTAGATTACTCGTTACTGAAAAAAGCGGTCGGATTAGAGTAACGCGTTACTAAGTAATGCGTTACCGGCATCACTGGTAACAACAGAAGTGCATCGTTTCATGCAATGGCAACAGAAAGCAGGTCTCATAGTGGAAGTTATCCCACATGTTCCAGTGGACACGTCTGGAAGCTCGGCTGTCTCCAGGAACTACAAGAACCCTTATAAAAGACTCTTTGGCCATTACTTCCCTCAGCAGAGCGAGGCGATAAGGGGAGTACGCATGAGAATGGCTAACATGCTGTAATGATTCCTGAGGCATGATGGCGGAAATATGGTTTCCTCAGGGGTTGTTCTCCAAAACATGGATATCACATTATTGAGACAAGAGTCTGAGGAGGCCGGCTGCTTGTAAGTCCTCATCTGGGAAGAGGAACTTGGAGGAGTAAAAAGCAAGGAGGGGAAGATGAAGAATAGAAAATGGGCTTTAACCAATCCATCAACAGAGAGCGTTTGTGTTTTTGTGTGAGCCTGTGCATGAATATGTGTGTTTTATGGATGCGTATCCTCTTAGGAGAGGAGAACTCTGGGAATAACTCTGGTAGGATGAGACAGAGGGAAAGAGAGTAGGCAAAGAAGTAAATCAGTAAAAAATATGACCGCAACCATTTGTGTATGTCTGTGTAGGCCTACACAGACATACGCAGATGACATGAGTGTGTGGCAGAGTGTGTGTTAGCGAAGCAGCCTATTCTCAGTGGAGAAGAAAACTCTGAGGGGAGATTGAGAGGTAGAGAAAAGAGAAAGCAATGCAGGCGATGAAAAATGTGTGTGTGTGTATATGTGTGTGTGTATGGGGTAAAGACTATCCTCATAGGGAAAAGAACTGAAAAAATGAGAAACACAGAAAAAGTAGTGGAATAGTATTGCAAAAGGTAGATAGAAATCTGACATCAAGAACATGTTTCTGTGAATATTTGCATGTGTGAATGTTACAGAAGCAGCTTGGCAGTACATTAATAATAAATGAAACATTTCCACAATTATACAGTGCCTCGGTGTAATTCTAATTATCCATCCGAGGTCGGTGACGACTCACCAGTTCGCCGCAGGGCTGAAATCAAAGACGACACGGGGAAAGAAGCAAGGGGAGGACAAAGTAATGAGGGAGCGAGGGGGGAAAAAAGATGAGAAGAAGAAGGCGAAAGAGAATCTCACTAAGAAAACAATGTGTTAGTTAAATGTTAATTAACCAGAGACAAAAAAGCAGCACATAGGGCACTGCATTATGAAAGCGAGGATGAAAAAAAGAGGAAGTGCTGAGAAACAGGGGTAAATGACTGAGTGCATCCCTAACAAATACATGAAGGTGTAGAGGAAGTGAAGGCAGCAGGGAGGCTTAAGTAGTAACCTATTAACGCAGCAGGTTTGTCACGCTGTAAGCCTCTTAGGAGGACCTTTCCCAGCCAAGAGGCGGTGAGAATGTCAATTTAGGCAATTTCTCTGCTGGTAATTACGCTATATCTCTGGGCTAATGGCTTATTTTGCATGCAGAGGGACAAGGAAAGATATCAAATAGAAAAGATTTTCATGCAAAGAACAGAGGAGAGAAAGGATTCTTATAAGCAGTGGAGACACGGTGGCTGTCTAATTGGTTGACAATGTAAATGTGTTGGATATGACTAGATAAACTACTGTCAAATTCTCCATATTATTCATCAGGACTGCAGTTATTTTTTGCAGCCCTTCTGAACTGGTGGCTTTTTTCAGCAATATCTCTTGTTGAAGAGATTATTAAAACCAAACACATTAAGGGTATCTTTTTTGTTTTATATCCTGCTGCAAAACCACACATATTGAAATCAAAATTGCTGGCAGATTGCAGCCTTCACTTGTTTAAAAAGCAGTGTGCTGTAATTTTATCAAAATGTGTTTGGGGGAAAAGAAGACGATATATAAAAACAGTTGCAATTGGCCCATGGTCAGTTTTTGGCTTGGGCTCAGAATGAGTTGGTGGCAGAATGTGGCGCCTGTGGCTTGGTGGCAGAGCGGTTGCCTGCCAATCGGAAAGCCAGCGGTTCGATCCCCCAGCCATGTGTCGAAGTATCCTTGAGCAAGATACTGAAACCCAAAATGCTCCCGAAGCTGCGCCTTTGGTTTGTGAATGTTCTCATATATAAGTCGCTTTGTATAAAAGCGTCTGCTAAATGCAAATGAGTCAACATAGATGAAATGATCATTTCATACAAGACATTCCTCAAAATTGACTTGTATGGTGATGAAACCGGAAGGTAATGGTTTGTCAACTTTCGGAGTTGTTAATAAAGCCATTGTTTTCTTTTTAAACAGCCAAAAACAGTCATTATTTTCTGACCAGGTTCTGATATGGTTTTAGGCTTTCTGTTTTTGTGATTCCTTTGCATTTAATGCATTTAAAGGGGAACTCCAGAAATATTGCGTTGCACTTCCATAAAGTTTAGTGGACTTTTTTAAATGGTCAGAATCTGTGCAGCAGAGACCAAGTCTACCTGTGTTTTAGTCCATAGCTTGGATCAAGCACCAAAAGCACTGGATCCTACATTTCCCATAATGCAACTAAAGAGCATCATTCATTAGACCGTGCCTGGTAAATGACTTCCAAACTCCACGACCCCAGCTGATGATTCAAGCTTTCTGTTAAGTTTCCAAGTCCAAGCTCAGATAACCTTGATGACATCACTATGACATCATCAAGTGCTATATTCTCATACTCGACATTTGTGCATCCACAGAGGACATTATACACACTGTATCGCTAACTATTTTCCTCTACAAACACCTTAATATTGTAACATTGTAGCAATTTAATCATCGTTGCAGCCTAAAGGGGCTGCTAGAAACGCTGTATATTTTTAATCTTGTTAGTGCTACTACATGTCTAAACCAAAAAAAAGTTCCTATGCTAATGTCAGGCAATTACATTGGAAAATATGGGGTAAAAAAATTTCCAAATTTTACGTTCTTACAGTTATTAACTGTAATAGAGAAAGGTGTATCAAAACAGTTATTACAATTATTTCTGAAATGATGAAAAAAAATGGAATGGTAAAAATCTAAGGAATCAAAAAGTTCCTGTTAACCCGACTGAAGGAATAATGGGTGCAGTTCAAATGGAAAGTCTGCAGAAGGAAGAGGTTGCTTTTCAACACCAACGTCACACTTTGATCCATCTTTCCACTTTCCTTTCCTGCTAAAATCCAAGCAAGGTCTGCACGTGCTTTTATCCGAACACTGACGATATTGTACCGCTAAATATAGCATCACATTTACATACTGTTTATTTTTAATTTAATATTTGCATAACGTCTCATCTTGTAATGCAACATTTGCATTCTGCCTTAGCTGATACTGTTTTGTGCATAATTATTGTGCTTTTATGTGTTGTGCTTCCAATGAGGAGTCATATAAAATTAACCTTTTCTGATTGCCTGCTATGCTTCTTGGCATAGATTTTCGAAGTCTGTGGAACTCTACTGAACGGATAAACATCTATTTTTTTTTTTGTTTTAGGGCATTTTTATGGAGGAGAATGGGAATTACATGCCATAAAGGGTCCCCAGCCAGACCTGAAACCGGGGATGTTGCAGGTGATGGTCCGTGTCTTAACCCTGAGGCCGCCATGGTGCCTTGTAGGGATGCCACCGTGAGGAAATGTTTCCAACGGTTAACAAACTCGTGTTACCGATTACACCAGACATTTTAATATATTTGTCGATGGCACTAAATATCTGTGAAGTGCTTACTTTGATCCTTAACGTTATATCTTTGGATCTTGCCCCTACTTTGATGAAAATGCTTACTGAGTGTGTAGATTGGTGGTGACTCCAAATGCTGCCACCTGAGTTTATTTTAGAGATTGCCTGTTTAACATTATCAGGTTCCCCATTAGCATTGAGTTTAAATCCGAATTATTGCCATTTAGGGGCTTCTCGCTTTGACACCAAGTCATCCGCCATCGTCTCGTCAGTCAACTCTCCTTACTCTCGTCACGTGAAATCTGACTCTTGCTATCCTGGGCTGCGACTCTGCTGCTGCTGCTGCTGTACGGAGGAGACACTCTTAGTTTATAATTTTAGTGTCCATCGTCCAACTAGGTGTTGCTTACACGCTTAGTATTTTACAAATTAGAGTTTTTTATTTGATGAACGTGGGCACTGATAAGCGAAAATGAACTAAAAGGGTTTTATTTTGATAAAAAAACCACAGTAGGTGCTGTGGGCAAGTAATCGGTGTACGCCATGAAACAAATCTAGTGCCCTGATGTACACAGTTCTTCCACAAACGTTTTTCCTTATTTGATGCTTTGATGATGGCGGTGCAGAGCTGTCTTATTGAGATGCAATCAAATATGAATAGGGCTACACTATTAAGATATGAACCCATCCAAATGTATGCAGTAATATTGTTTTTTTTTAAAAATCTTTTTTCCATTGGACTGCCAACTGGTTAAATTTGCTTCAAACTTCACTCACCTTCTTCTCAAAGTCTTCTCCCACTAGCAATAATTCTGATGTCCATGGAGGATTAATGTACAAAAATCTCCTTAGAGATCATAGGAGAATAAAACGCTCCTTGTAACTACAGATCTTCTGTGTGCGCGCTGAAAATAAACTCCGGTGTTTGTACTCAGCCCTGGCTCTGTAAATGGGAAAACAAACAAAGTGGCTCGGACCGAGCCTCACAACACTATTCCAGCCATGATTTGTGTGTCAGGTAACATTAAATGACTTGCCCACGGATCTTCAGCTTACTTTCTAGTTTGCCAAGATGTGCTGTTGTTGTGATGTTAGCTATAGTAGCAGGAGAGCTGTGAGCGTCGATGTCTCCAGCTACTGTGCTGCTCTGGGAAACCGTCTCGTCCTCTCTGCATGTTAGCTTCGCAACAGCAACTGTTGGGAACGTTTGCTCACCCACAACCTAGCTAACGTTAGATACATTACTTGCTGTGTTGCTACAGTACTAGTGAATCCCTGCACAGTTTTATACATGAGACTCCTGGTCTGTTCTTGTGTGCATGGAGAGACCCTGGAAGCTCCTTGGAGAACTCTTCTATTTTTCAAAGATAGACAAACTCGCCTAGTTCTGTCATGTAATTATTTTATCTTCCCCTCATCGTGCTATCTCTCAGGGCAGTTCCCCTCTTCCCCCTTTAACTCCTATTATACTCCATGATTGTGTTTTCTGACCTCTGCCTCCCTCACTGTTCACGTCATGGTCTTGAGCTGTGTGTAGCTCTGTCTCTCTTTTGCTAACTAAAACACACATGCATACGCACACCCACTTTCTCACATTTTCTCCCTGTTGGTATCACAGTTTCTCTCTCAGACGTAGCCTCGATAGGTTTTCAAGCATGATGGAGCAGCCTGGTTATTGGCTGTTACCTGGCTACGGTCTCGTTACAGTTATCAGTCAATAACCAAGGGCGTGCAACAACATCAACAGGTCATTAGCACATCTCAAAGTGGCCTGTAAGTGACAAAACCTCAAACAATGACCTGCATGTTTGGAAATTTCCGTCCTAGTGTTACCAGATTACCTGCACGTAGATATGAATAGACTTTTGGCCTAGACCAGAAGGCAGAATGGCTGGCCTCCTGTCTTGGTTAAGGGTTTCTAGCGTATGACTCAATCTGGCTCTACACAGAGACACTTAAAGAATACATAGAATGCACTTAAGTTCTAAATGTAAAGATTGGCCACCATCATAATAAACCGAAAAGCCTGTCTCATGACAATTAGGTTCCAATATAATTAATAAAACACCCTGGGGGACAGCTTCTGCAAACTAATTTGAAAAAACATTTTTAGACTGAAAATCAAATCATATCAAATGATGTCTGAAATAAAATCATAAATAAATATATATATAAACACGCAGACAGTATGATCGTCCTGTGCCAAAGGACAGCTGCACATAGACTGAACACAGTAGATGCGAGTCAAATATTAAACTATAATATGCATGATACAAATGCAACACTCCAATGCCTTTGAACTGGTATTAAGTTATTCTTTGAATTTTAACTGCAAGAAAGAGATCAGTGAAAGAGCATTATTGCAAAACCGAGTATTTAGCAATTTATGATGTAGGATATGTCTTAAGCAAAGTACAAAATTTTGAATGGCTTATTAGCACCCTAGATATAAAAGGAGGCAAAATACGTACTAGATTGGTATCAGCATCATTACGTACTGAATGCTGTGGTATCAGTGTTGTTTAATGCAGCAATATAGTGGCACAAAACCATTTTTAGTTACAGGGGAAAAATAGTAAGAAACCAAGCCAAAACATAATCTGGGATAAGCAAGTTGACACGCAAGCATCAGCCGAAATCTGGGCTACTTCTATAACCCGGTAATGAGCAGCACTCTGAATCCAGGTAAACATAGCCCTACTCATGTTTCTCTCTCTCTCATACTCCATTCAGGTGAAATGATCAGTCTTTGCTGTTGGTACAATCCGTCTTTTTCGCTCTTCCTGTCATCTCTGTCGCTTCCACTCTGCTCTAGGCCCTTTCTGCCCCCCTCTTCTAATTTCCATCTAGTTGTTTTCAGTCTGAGTCCACATTCTATCTTTTCCTTAGTTTCCTTACACCAATTTAAGCAGACAATTTGACCATAAACACGTTTTTTTATGTGCAACAGCCCAGGGGAAAGAGTTACAAAGAAATGGGTCATGATATCAACTCACTCACACCTGGAACAATCTCCCTCTGTTTTTAACAAATTCTCATTAACTAAATCTAATTAGTCTAGTAGGATTGTTCCAGGCTATCCAATGTAAAGAATGAATTCAGATTCATCATTTTCATGTTTTGGAATACTTACTTCTCTAACACTCTCTAGCACTTTCTCTAACACCAAGTGAGAGAAATAATTACGGATCTTTGCACCCTGTCTTTGTGTCTGAGTTAATCTTGTCTCTTGAAATTTTGTAAAAACAACAATTTTTCTTTACCTTAATTTTTCTGCGCATCCACTAAGCCCATTTTTCCTAACTATTTTCCCGAAATGACATGCCCAAATAGATTGAGTATATCTTAACAACCACAACGGCTATATGTATAATCTTGGTCTCAAAAGAAAGCTAAGGCCTGTGAGATTACAAAAGAAGTGTAGGGATTCAGGTATCTATACTCTGTCAGATAATATGCATCTGAAAAGCAGTGGAAAATTGAAATTTCTACCTCCGCCTAAAAAACCCCCACCTCATTTACAGTGAAAACACATGAATCATCAAGAAATAAGCCTAAACTTTGTAGGAATGATTAAAATAATATTTGCTAAGTAACTGTGCAAAAGTAGATACTAAAAAAGTGAACCTAAGCAGTTTAACACACATTTTATCACAGATATTTCCAGGTGGAACCAGCAAATATGGCATTTGGATCCAGATGTGCCATTGACCTGTTTTAGGTACCAGGCAGTAAAAACTAATTATATTTCACTAATATATCATTATAGTAACTCATTTTATCAAATACAACTGTTTTTGAGTCATTTAGAGCTTATAATCTGGCTCAGATTCACCTAGGGACTGTCTCTGCTCCTGCATTTATGTCTCTGTAGCTGTCTGTGTGTGGCCTGTCAAACACTCAGAGCTCAGCAGCCCATTGGCCGATCTGCATAAATGACACCTCTTTGTGACCGTTAGAGCCAATAGAATCGATTGAAACCTCCCACGGTTGGCTTAGCAACACCAATCACCATCCAAAAGGGAATAAGACCAGAGCCAGTCATTTCTGTTCGTGAGGTCCCTCCCCCCTCTGACTCGACTCTTTGTGCTTGTGGAAAAACCCAGGGAGCCGCCATTGATTTCAAAGGGACCGTAATACACGAGAGAACACGCTAGAACCGTCTTTTTCAATCGGAATATGACTTTTGACCAGAAGACAGCAAAGGTAAGACATGCTTTATGATATGGTTATGTTTTTTTTGTTACATTTATGATTGTAGATCGCTGATATTTCATCGCACGGCAACGTGGCTGGCATCTTTGTTTTCTGCAGAGTCTGCCCTTTCAGAAGGTGTAAAGCTTGTGTGGATTGCTGCAAGTGGTGAAAATAGCGAAATCATGGAATTGTGATTTGCATATTTTTGTGTTTTTGGACATTATGAGTATAATTGCCTAGGTTGTAATTGTGTTTTGTTCTGGTTGTGGATGCTTGTTACTGGCTTTTAGTGCACTTTCTGGCCCTTGTTTTGGTATGTAGGATGATAGGATTCCTGCTTCCTAGCTTGTGTACTGTTCATTTGGACTGTCCAGGACTGGACAGGACTGCGTACACCCCTCTTTTTAGGGCGGTTTAGTAATGCATAGGTTAAGAAAGCCCTTCTCTCACGCTTACTGTTTTCTTGGCCTCAGCCGCACACCAAACTCAAGGAAAAATTGTTTTCTTACACGAGACGAGTAAGAAAAGTAAGCACAACAGCAGCAGCTGCAGTCCCTTGTCAGTGTATGCATGTGCATTCACAGTATAGCGGGGTACTCAAACACAGTTGGGCAGCACTCACAGTACAATACACAATCAGTGTGGTAACAAGTAGTGGTCAAGTCAGAAGAAAAAAAGACCTGAAATGTAAAAAGATGCCTCAGGTTGCAATAAAGCATGAGTGAAACATGAGCTGTTAAGTGGCTGTACTAATGAAATTGAAGGGTATCCTTTCCCATGCATTTGAGACAGATGGTTTGAAAAACGTGGCTGAAACAGATCCGATGCAGCCAGCCTGTAAAAATTCTGAACAAAAACACTGACACAAGTTTAGCCTCAGTGCAACATCACATTCACAGAAGTGTGTACTCTGTAGCATTGCGCCTATCCTACTTGTTAGCTGGCAAATGTCAGATGTAGACAGTTCTGCTGTGAAATAAACTGTCGAGTTTTAAAATCCAGCTTCAAATACAAGTAAGAAGCATTAACGTGCTGTACAGTGTCTTTAAGCTTTCATATGTTTTGCATTTAGTATTCCCACAGGTACTAGAAACACACAGCATTGCAACTCCTTGCATTGTCTTTGCAGTGCTATTTTCAGTCTGAAAGCAGCAGTCATGCCATTCACTTCCTCCCCTTAGCCAGTTTACTGCCTTCTTGGTGTCAAGCTCGATGTTTACAACTAATACCACTCCAGCCATTCTTCTTTAACCGTTTGTACAATGACATAATCAGAATAACAGGGGGTCGTATCAAGGATAACATGTAGGACACAGCCTCGAGTGGTGAGGGTGGTGGGAGTGTGGGGGCATTTATTTTACTGCTGCACCAGCACGATGTGACTGTGCCGGAACAGGGAATGTGGAGCGCAGGCTGCACTCTGACAGTGATGCTATTTAACACGATCATCTGCCCTCAGGGCCAAAGGTCTGTCTGCATTATGGTGAAGTGGTGAGCCCACTCCAAGAGTGGTGTGCATGTGTGTCCTGTGCATATTTACACACCAACCTTGCAGTCACATTTCTCGATGTGTGTTTATGTGGATGTGTAAGTGTCCAGTGTGTATGAAAACACATACTTATGTGCTGCATGTCCCCTGTGTTTACGTCCCTTTGAATCTGTGAATGTGTGTGTAAGTGCACAGCGGCCTTCCGATTACTCCTTTGAGTCTGTGTGAAAGGACACTTCAATTCACTGAAAAGCAGGGGTCGGCCACAATCAGCTTGAGATGATTATTGTTGTAGTCATGTGTCATGGCTAAATGCTGGTTCTCTCATCTCTAAATGGTAGATGGCAAAGGAGCTAATTTGCAGAGAGGCCAAGGAATCGAGGAGGAGGGAGGAGATTTGACAGGGAAGAGTGTGTATGACATGAGCGAGAACCAGTGCGAGAAGAGGGAGGAATGGGATGGGTATTTGGAGGGATGAACAGGAAGAAAAAGTGGGAAAGAGACCAGGGAAGAGTTGTTTTTGGTTTAACCTTGTGAGCTCTTATGAGTCTCAGAGCTGATGCCGAGGCCAAATGGTTGCTGACAAACTGTCATGCACATTTAGGAGCGCAGTCAAATATACTGTATAAACACACATGCACAAAAAGCTAGCTAATTTCTCACCTTCAATTATAAAAACACAAGAGCGTCCCTGGAGACTGCACCCTATGGTGTCTGAAACACAATTTAGAAAGAGTGCTCTAATTAAAGCGGCAGTGGAAGTTCCTTTGCCCTACCTGTATATTGAAGTCGGTCAGTGGGGACTTTTTGTGCTCCACACAACACCTAAAGACTCTTCTCACATTTTATTAGATGTGGGGTTTTTCAATTAGTTTCTTGAAGGGTGTGCGTGTTTATTTGTGTTTTAGGGTGTGTGTTTGTGTGTAAGCATAAGCGAGAACAAATTAAAGCATTCCAACAAAGACAAAGTAATCACATACATTAGTCACCAGGGAGCTCTTGACAGAGAGTGGTCAGCGCACTCGCACGCTGGTGCAGTCCGCACAGTTTTAGCACCCATATTTGAACTATAATATATTCAAATTGGAATTTCACTGTCGTCAATATCTGTATCAGCTCCATGATATGAATGTGATTGGATCTGACATGCGAAATCAGACATGATCTGTCTCTCTTTTCAACATGTCCTCTTTTTCTCATCTTAGTTAATCGCTTCCCACTTCTACTCCCTTCATCATGCGTAGTCGGTGTCACAGGACAGTGGTCAAGTGTGACAGGAATCCAAGAAATGTAACCGTGTAAGCTTTTGACACCTGAGGTGATTTCCAGGAAAAAAAGAGGATCAATGAGCTGCTGGACCAGTGATCATTATGGTGATAGTTGTGGTCTTGATTCACCTACTTTCAGCAAAGTTTGTTTAGCATACACTCTTGTGTACTTGACAGGTAGACTGTCAGTGTTGTTCATTCAGTGGAGTAGTTAAAGTCCATAACACTCCAGCAACTTACAAAACATGTCAATACAGCCACGACCATGAATGTTGAAGCAAAGCCCAGCAGCGATGGCTGCGTTTGTAAGTGCACGTGTCCACAGCAGAGAGCAGCGGCGTTTTTTTCGTTTCCCTTGACTGACACCCAGATCTCAAATGACATGAGTCATACAAAATGCTACTGGGCTGCAGGGCAAGTGTGTTTTGCTCGTGAGGATCCTGATTTTTATGCAGGAGATTCAAGTCTCACCTGCTGTTGTTTATGAACAGTTAACGGGTAACTACAACCAGGCTAACAATCCTACTTACACTGCAATCTAGCAGTGGCTGCCTGCATGCTCTGTTTGCACCCTTTAGGCCACACAATGCATTGTAGTGCAAGGCTACATGTGAATGTGGTCACAAGCACGACCACACATGGCTGTGATGATGGTTGTGGTCAGAATTGTCAGAACTGCAACATACTTGAACATCTCAAACCAGAAAGGTGAGTGCAGCAATGGTTTCCCTCGATACAAGAGTAGCGGGCGGAGTGTGGAGTTGCTCTTCAATATCTACTCTGCTACTATTGTACAATAATGGAAATTTCAAGAAGCTGCTACATTCGTTAAAGAGTAGATTCACCCTTAAATTCTGCTAGGACCTTCCCTTCAAGTAAACGTTTCAAAATGCAACAGAGGAGTGGATGGTACACATCTGTGAGGCATGACCTCGTGCCTGTGTAGAACGGGACGACGCATGAGTGAGGGGGCGTGGGGGCACTGACTGCCGCTCACTGTCACATGGATAGGGACATGCGAGGCTGCAGTGCTGGCAGCTACAGCTAACCAGCCACGAGCAACTACAGTGGGACTCTGAATGTCTAGTGAAGCTGAATATAGCACAATTACCCGAGGGCCCGTGTATGTTGTTTACTGCCACAGAAGAGGAATAAATCTGCCGTTCGTGTCCGACGGCGTCTCTCCCCTCGGCATCCGTGAAAGCTACGCTACTTAGGCGTGCTAAATTAACTTATAAACAGAGGTCCCCAACCGCGGTTCAGGAGCTGTAGTTCTGACAAAGGAAAAAAAAAAAAAAGATAAATAATGAATGGAAGACATCACTCATTAAATGTATTTGCTGTAACTCACACACTAAACTCAAAATCTGATCCCTGTCAGTGCGATAAGTACTAAATATAAGCTATCTGTTTCAAAAAGATTTTTAGTGTGTAGTTACTCTTTAAATATGACCAGGTTTTTTTTCTTCACACTTAATACATTATTCACCTGTGGGATGTCTACTGTTTGTGGGATTTCTTTCATTTGTGCCGGTCGTACAGGCCCATTTTTCATTCCCAGTCTGCCTCTGAACAGACTTTGTAATTTTATGCCAGATTAAAACAAAACTGACAGGTTAAGTGATCATTTTAATTTCATGGAGAAATGTGTATTTAAAAATATATTATTCTTAAAATGAAGCTGCCATAATGTTTTTTTTCTTTCTGTTTTTGCTTTTAATATTTCATTTTGCTCTCCTCTGTCTCTCTTCATTTGCAATATGCCTTTTGTTTCCTGGGGATAGTCTTTTTGTCTTGTCCACCTCAATGCCCATGCATTTGTGTGTGTGCATGTTTATTTTAACTTACTGCTAGCGACTTTGTTTCTTAGTGTGGCCTAATCCTCATTAAACCAGCCCATGATTTTATGTAGCATTCACTGGAAAAGGTGGCCTTTCCAATGACCTGTGACTGTGTGTGTGTGGGTGTCTGTGTGTGTTTGTGTACACAAATATGATACTGCATGAATCATCAACGTATAAAGGCACATATATCAGGGAGTGTGTAAGTGTAGTGCCATCTCCCCCTCCTCTCAATGATCAAGTGTCCTATAAGAAAAGCTCCCAACTCTCACTTAGAGCAGTCTATGATTATACTATACTGTATGTGCATGTATCATCATCAGAGTGTGAAGCATGGCGGTGCCCAAAAAAGCTTTTCTGTATAAGGTTCAAAACAATCGAGATCCCAGTTAAACAGACACATACTCATCTGTTTGTGTAAATCTAGGAGTATATATCATGTCACAGAAATAGAAGGAGACATACATTATGAAGACTTTCAGCATTAGAGACAGACATTATTATCAGCCAGAGCGCAGCAAGGCTACCCCTAATTATTTAGTACACCTTGATGGAACTCTGGGAAGCCTGGAGTTGTTTAAATTCTCAGAATTACTCAAATGAGGACAAAATTGTCCATGACAAAGGCCAGAGCACTCAGAGCGCAGTGGCTACCTCTTGTGAAATAGCAAAAAGTCTGCAAGAGCCAAAAAAACAAAGTCACATAATTGAAAATTGTTCAAAAGAAAAGTGGACTCACTGCGTTGTGTAGATTGTTTTGACACACACATGCCAGTTACTTTACAGGAATTGAGCCGGGCTTCTGCTGTATGTTAATTGCTTGGCTTAAGGCTTCAAAGGAGAGCGACTGGAGGGACTCATTAAAGAAGAAAGAACAAGTAAAAACACAAACAGAAAAAGATGAAGGGGGAGAACCGGGTGAGTGATGGTCAGGAGGACAGAGGCTGCATATTCTCTTGCCAGGTCCAAGAGACGAGGAAGTGACTCTGGAGACTACAAATATGTCTCAAGTGAGTCTGCAGGTATCCTGCAAGACTTGGGGGGGGGGGAGTCCTAGCTAATTCTGTACCCGTTAAACGTTTTTTTTTGTTGAGCTTGAAATTTGCCCTTGACCTTGAAAACAGTAATTTGATAAAATAATCTTAATCAAGGACCTTGATTCACCAGAGACAATATTTTATCTTGAGTTTCTTGAATCTGAAATTCTAACAGTATGTCCAAATTTAAGTCTAAATTGCTCCAAAATCCATCTCATGAACTTGTCTAACGTAAAGTTCCCTAAAAGGTCTGTGACAATCCTGAATGTATTTAATCAATTTAATTCAGCCAAACTAGACGGTGGAGGAGAAACCTGTGTTGTCACCACTTTACTTCTGAATCTATCAACATTAGTACTTATAGTCTTATACTTATCGTCCATGTTACTACATGTGACTTGCAGTACTTTTTTGGGTTGGCTGTGGCTTAGTGGCAGAGCGGGTCATCCACTAATCGGAAGGTCAGCGGCACGATCCCGGCTTCCCCCAGCCCACATGTCGGAGTGTCCTTGGGCAAGATACTGAACCCCAAATTGCAAATTGTGTGTGAGTGTGTGTGAATGAGCTCATTTCTTTGGACTGATGAGCAGTTGGCACCTGCCATCAGTGTGTGAATGTGATATGTAGTGTGAAGCGCTAACCCTCTGCTGTTTTTTTTTGTTTTGTTTTTTTTCTGTGCCCTAAAAGCTGCCAGGCTGTGCATGCGAATTGGGGATTTGTGATGTGGGGCCATATAAATAAAATTGACTTGACTTGTCAGATGAATATGCCCGCGTGAAGCAATGAATTTGGCAACAAATAACAGACAAAATTGTGTCTCAAAACACTGTTCTTGGCGCCTTTCGGTCTATTTGTCAATGCCGTTGAGTCAAAATAAGTCTCAATCCACGTAGCAGGTGAGTGATGGACACTGTGGAGAGTGGAGTAGTGACGAATGGCAGGAAACAAACTGGCCAGGATCAACGCACACATCCGTCTTAGTAAAACATGATGAAGGACAGAAGGTGGGAAGTAAGGAGGTGATAAATGTTTATGCGCATGGATTGTGGACATGACCATACTGTACACACATACACATACATAAAACAGAGGCAAACTCTTAGTATCCATGAGATGCTTCTCCATGTCAGCACCCTTGGAAACTCTTCATGCCATTTTCTCCCCTTGTGGTCAGCTATATTAAGCTAGCTCATGGAGTCTGCACACTGATGGAATCTGGGGGTCTCCTGCTTCCTGAACCTCATATTGGGCAATTAAGTCTGATGTTATAATGCTTCACCTTGTCTGAAGATGCTTTTGCACCATTTAAATGTATGTCATTGTTCATTATTGCTCACGTTATTGCAGAGAGTATATTTTGACACAGTTTGCCAAAGATGTCTCTGTTTTCTCAAGATTTTTTTTAGATGACTTGTTTGATTATTAATCGTCGGGTTAATTTGCGACCGTGCACTACTCGGGTGAAAGCAGTTTGCCAGCTTCTCTCCCCTTGTCGTCGCTGAACTCAGCAGCAGTTGAATGGCAGATTACCGCCCACAGCCAAAACGTTTACTCTGAGTGGGACCTTGGTGTTACTGTATGAATCACAATCCAAGAGCAATTTCCCCGAAATGTTCTCACATCACGTAGATAATCATGCCTTGATTGCCAGCGATATTGCCTACCACTTACCGACATGTCACACTAAAAAAAACAACAACCAGTGGCATGAGAAATTATCCACAAGTATCCCACAATGAACGTGTGCTCTGACAGCAGGTGGATAATTGTTGAAGCAGACAAAAGGCTCAGCGTCCCTCATCACAGCCTCGGAAGTGAGCAGCCAGATGCAGGACATCCTCTGCCATGTTTTTCAAGGGCCATGCTCTTGTGTGCGCAATTTGAGAGACATGAAAAGAAAAGAGAACAAGTGACTTAAAGGCATTCATTCATCCTGACGTTTATTTCGGGTTACTGCGCCAGCCTCAGCGGGCAACACGAGATAGTCGTCAAGGTAATCAATTTACAATGCGCTAATCACGGCACTCGTTGTGGTATGCTAATGTGTGTGTGGCTAAATGCACTGGTAAGTGATTCCAGAGAGCTGTGCAGGGCAACGCGGCAGCGGTTGTTGCTGAGCCATGTGTGGTAAATGTAGGTGGCATTTTTCCTAATGAATGACTGGGAGAGGCTGTGGGAGGAGGACAGCAGGTGTGATTCATGGAGGAATCTTATTCTTCTGTGTGTACATGCTTTTGTGTACACAAATGCACAGGCATGCATATGTGCCAGGGTTAAATACTGGAAATTGAGATCCTGGTAGTTATAAAGGATTCTGACCAAGGCACTCCTTCTCCAAATGTAATTTTCACTACAGCAGAACTGTTGTAGCCAAAGTCAGATTTTTAAACGCTGTGATTACGGTAATAAAACTGTATTAACTTTTCCAGCCGCGGTGGTTTCTTCCACTTACTTCTCATGCTGAAACGGTAGCTTACAGTTCAGATGTGTGGCAAAATACACTTTAGAACAAAGGATCCCACCCTGTGGGTCGGGACCCCCGAAGGGTCCCTAAATCTGAGGGCCATGAGACAATTAACAGAATAATCATATTTCTGCTCATATACCACCTCCGTCAAGCGGAATGTTCTTATACCATGTCATGCAGCCTCCATGCCCACATTAGGGTGCAGAGCGGAATCCACCGCGTAGAGCATCAAGTGCAGAAGAGCTACCAGTACAATTTACTATAACATCCAAGAACAATTTTCCCATACCTCAAACCCCGGAAACAACACCAAAATGGCGTGAACATATTTTCCTTCCTTCCTGCCAGAAGACATGCTAAAACAAACAGAGGATGAAATAATGCTGCATGGTTGTGTTTTTAACACAATGGCAACAGTTCTTCTATTAAAAAAATACTACCACATAATCTGAATGAATATGAATAAAGAACATCAGAGGATAAGAATAAACTAAATGATATCATTAGTTAAGACATAATTTAAGCAGAGAAAGTACAGGCATCCCAGGAAAAGAGTAATAAATTCTGATGAACGATTTTACGGGAAAACATTAAACTCTACTATAATTATGTGCACTTAGTGTTTGTGTTTATGCACACGCACACTCAACCTGCACACCAACACATGTAATTCCATACTTGGAGGCACGGCTCCTCATTTTCATAATGCATTGAAGCCCTTACACTAATCTTAACCCAAACCTAATACAAACCTCAGTCCCTAAAGCGAAGTCTGACCAGTCTAAAAGCCTCAAATTGGTCCTCACAAATATAGCAGTATAAGAGCACATGGCATGGGCGCATTACACGGACACATACTGGCACACAGACATTTTATACTTCATTTCCAAGATTAAACAATATTCTTTTAGATATACTGTCATTTTGTTTGGCAGCTTCAAAGGACATTCCATCCCCAAGCCTTTTTAAAACATTTTACCAAAAGCCAAACGAACCTTGACAAAGCATGTCGAAAACTTGTAAAGAGGACTGTGTGCCAGAAAAGACTTTTGATGTCGTTCACATCCCCGGAGCTGTAAGTCCAAGACTCAGAAATAAATACTGTGCTAAACTGTCAGCTCTCAGTTGGAAGCTCGCACCACCAGCAGCCGCCTCTTTGCTGCTGTCTGATGGCCAATTTAAGCCCACTGATTGCTAGTGTGACCATAGCGACAATGGTGGTGCAGAGATAGGAAAAATAGAGTCAACTTTGCTTGTGCTCCTGCTTAATACATAATAACAGCCTGTTTCATCAGCACAATGTGAGACTCATCTTGAAAAAATATTTTCTTTGAAAGAACATCTTTATTTTCCTTTTCCAGTCCTAACTAATGCAACTTGCTGAAATAGTGGGCTGCTACACCACTATTGACACACTTGGACTGACCTTATTAAATGACTGATCAGTATCAAATAGTTTCTTTGTCATTGGCATTCTGAAATTGTGTACCAAGAAAATTTTACAAACCTTCTAAAATGAATATTGGTGTATAAACGTCTCCAGTTACAGATAGCACACATAGAATAAATATCCCAATAACATCTACAGTTTGAGGTTTATGTTGCTGCTCAACACCGCTGCCACAATTATTATTTAGTCTTATTACTATTTGTATTCATATTATTACCACTACCATTACCACTATTATTTTTAATCTCTATTTGGAATTTGCATTGTGCTACTGTATGTTCTCTTTAATCCAGCTCCCTCTCCCTCTCTCAACCCAACCAGTCAAGGCAGATGGCCGCCCACCCAAAGCTTATAGGTTCTACTCAAGGTTTCTGCCTGTTAAAAGGAAGTCTTCCTTGCCACTGTAGCCAAATGCTTGCTCATGGTTGGAATTGTTGAGTCTTAAGTTATAACTTATGAATCTACACGTTATTTAAGGCACTCTGTTACAAATGGTTGATGCATGTTCTGCTTTATTACATTTAAATATATATTTATATTCAAAAGGTGACAATGGAGAGAAATTAATATATTTTTATGGTTGCTCTGATTTAAACTGTATTTTAGGTCTCTGACCCATTTCATAGAACAAGTTTTGACAGAACCTTTTTCACTGTTCACTGATGACGTTCTGTTAAAATTATATATAAAAGTTATATTATAAAGAGTATGGGTCTAGACCTGCTCTATATGAAAAGTGCAATAAGATAACTTCTGTTATGAATTGGGCATTATATAAATAAAATTGAATTGACGTTTACAGGTTTTACATAAGAACTGATATCAGATCAGTACTTTCATGCAGGAGACCAGGGATCATCTCCCGTGTGAGACCAAAAGTGAACGTTGAGTCATTTAAAGTTTTAAGTCACGTAATGGTCACCTCCATCACACAAGTTTCATCACTGACATCACGTGACTTCCTACTACCCTTCCAAGTAGTTTTATTGCCTAAACCTAACCAACACATGATTTAGAAACTACCTAAGGAAGTAGTTTCCGAAGGCATCTGGTGCAGACGCAAAGGGAGTTTTTTACAGCGTCTCTTACAGACGCTAAAGGGTACCATGTGCATCTGTATACAACCCCGGGGGCGTGACAAAACGTCGCTACAGTATATGATCCCCTAGGATGAGATGCCGATACTCAGTATCAGAGGAGAAAAAGCTGAATTTAATCTTCTGTTATCTTACTTACTTACAAGTTAGCCCCATGTCAAAATGATAAGCTTACAATGTGCAGGACTTTGACACGGGAGGTTGAATCCTCAGTCCCATGTGTGGTTAGGTTTAATCTGCTTGCCGCGCATGTGGCGTTAATGAGTAAAAAAATCTGTTTCTCTCTAGTGGCAGATCAGTTTAGTCAAGAATCCTCCACTTTTGGACCCTTTCACTGTTGTATGTTGATTACAGTGGTATCTGTTTTCCGTTTGAGCTTTGACTTCACTCAGTTACATTGCAAATGTGTGCTATTACTCATTACGTGGCAAACTCTCCACATAAATAAATGCATTACAGAGTGGGCGACATTTTCAATTCCCATCTACTCAGTGACACATCAGACAACAGACTTTGTTGAACAATAACACACATGTGATAAAATGTCAGCCTGGTGAAGCCAGAGTGCGGGCAGTGGTGTGCGTTTGTGTTAGCGCCGAGGCGTTACACAGCTCAGTGATTTCCATTTAAATTTCCCTTTGGTCCTCTCACCATGCCTCCTTTGACTGCTGCTGTCCCTGGTGGCTCTCCACAGCAACACTTAGTGCATTTGGGAGGTCAGTGCTGTTTTAATAGCCTCTCCACACTCTCACAGTCAGCTGCATGGCTAGGCGTTAACCACATTGGGCAGCAGGGTGCTGGTGACGGGAAAGACTGTTCTCTGATGAACTGCACTCCCCCAAAAGTCAAACAGCAGAATCTTGTCTGTGAAACATTAAGGGTTCTTACTTAACTTTAGATTTCATATGAACAGAAACTACACCCACACTATTCCCCAAATGGTCTGCTATCCTGTTGATGACATGCCTAAGGGCATTCTAACATGTACTTTGAGGTTGTGTTTTATATTTGTTGTGTGCAGCTGAATAAATGCCAGCATATATCTAATCGTAATAACATAATCATGTACAATCAGGCAATCACATTGTCTTCACATTGGCATTTGATACATTACTATCAACATATTGATTATAGCCACTTTAAGTGACAATCTAATGACAGAAGTCGACTTCCCACTCCGTCCACACACCTGTTCGTGCTTTGTAGACTGTTGACCCCCCCCTTCCTTCCAGCTTTTGGATAAGCTATTGTATACACAGACCCTGATAAGGCATCGCCTTTGACGTTGAAATTATTGTTTCTGTAACCCAGATGAATACAATTGGGTTGAAATATAAATAAACAACTATTGACACAAGTTTTAAGTTAATTCTTTTATTTCCATTCATTTCACCGTTGCTGCCCTCAGGAAGTGAGCAGTGCGTTTTACAAGCGAGGGGGGGCGGGGAGCAGTACGCGATACAGAGAGAGAGAGAGTGGGAGACGACGCTCCTCAGAGTCGACATGTTGAGTCTGAAGGCGCAGTCCGTGTAACAACACTGAGCTTGAACTTACAAAAGGCAGAGAAACAGTCAAAACTTATTGAAGTGGTTATCAGATGACATTGAAAACTAGTTTGCTGTGTGTTAGCAACAAAGTTATTTCCATGTAAAACCCATTCTAGCATTTGACTGTGGTTTGCGTATATCGAGTGAAAGGGATAAAGCATTTCATGCTGGCAATTTTGTCTAATGTGGGGTTGTTAGGCACAACTGCCTATGTCGCTACAGACGGTGGTAGAAATTTGTCAAGCAGCATTTGGGAAAACAGTCAAATAAGACATTTAGTTTTACTGCCATTGCTAAGAGCACTTGGGTTATTTAGTTGGTGAAACACGCATTTGTTCTTAGTCTATAGGAAAACACAATTTTGCTTTCACTGAGAAAGTAAGGTGTGTAGGCCTAAACGTTTTATTGTTTACTCAAATATTGGCTAAGTTGAAACAGTTAATTCTATTTTCATGTCTGATATTTGTATTGTGTCAATATATGCATAGCTTAGCAATATTTGTGAGAGTACAAATAAGTCTAACTTCATTGGAGAATTTGGAAGTTACACAAGAAAGTAATAAACAATTTTCACTATGTCAAGTATTCGCACTCAGCCACTGCTTAATTTGCTGTTGTTTACATTTACATTTAATCATTTAGCAGAGGCTTTTATCCAAAGCGACTTACATATGAGAACATTCACAAACCGAAGGCTCAGCTTCGGGAGCATTTGTGGGGTTCAGTATCTTGCTCAAGGATACTTCGACGCATGGCTGGGGAATAGAACTGCTGACCTTCCGATTGGCAGGCAACCGTTCTGCCACCCGTCCCTGTAACAATCTGGTACGGTGTAGGACAACATAAGAGAGACATGACAGAAACATGGTGAGATATAAAAGAAAGCCAAACAGAGACCATGAGCCTGTTTGCAAATGCAGGTCAGGTCTTTTTATTGAGCGAGAAGATCAGCAAAGAAGATCCAACGATTTCAGTAGATGGCGGGCCTCCCTGCTTGATTCCCAGAAACCCTGGAGAACCCAAAACTTGAATTTCTGTGAGGACAAAATTCATTTCCCTGATGCAAATACTTTTCTTCACCTGCATCCATATTTCTGCATTGATATTCAAAACCAAGAGCAAGCTGACAAGCTTATGTATGTCATAGGAAGTGCTGCATAGACCAGTATCTGGGGAATTGTTGAATCAATGCATTGTTTTATATGTTCTGATCCAGATTAAGCCTTATTGAAAACTTTGTTTGTGAGAGTTAAAAATTGAATTTGTGCATGTTGGTGCAAGAGACGGAGGTATAAAAACAAGATAAAGAAATGATCATGTGTGAGATGGAAAAAAGCTTCATCGTGTTGTATGTTATGCTTTGCAGCGTGAGCATGTTTGCTAAAGTCTTCTTTGTATGTGATGAAACTGGATTTCCAAATTGGTCATGATTTTAAACTCCTGTAATCAACGCACATTTTCAAACTGTGAAAACAGGTCGGATTTGTTTGTGTCAGCTATCCACTATGAAGTTCTCCCCTCCACTCACTTTTGGTGTCTACAGTGCATCTACTCAGCAACAGTACAATATAATTGCATATTTGCATGCATAAAGAAAAGGAAAAGACTTGATACGAGGCACTTTTGTTGCCCAACAAGGCAAGACATCAAATTTCATTGACTACTACTACTTCTTTTTGGGGTTCCACTGCATCAATGTGACTAGCTAAATCAGCCATACATGTTTGCTTTTATGGTTACTCCTATGAAGCACGTGCTGTTGTGTGGCCAGTCTAGACATTTACATTAGCTAAAATGGAAGCATGTTCATTTCATTAGACAGACAACTAATAAAAACCATCACTGTAGCCCATAGTGTTAATTTCGTCAGACGAGACGAGACTAAATGTGTTCGCCAACAATCTTTTTTTACATGACAAAGACGAGACGATGACGAGACTTCACCAATGTTCAAAAACGCTGACTAAATTAACGTGCATTATTGTTGACAAAAAAGACGTGACTAAATTTTTTTGCATTAAATAAAAACGAAGATAAAATCTCGTCTACAATCATACTTTTTCATCACGAGGATAGAATATTCAGCTGTCACGCCTTCAAAATGAGTTTCGCGCTGTTGTTCAAGTACAGGTCTCATACTCCTGCTGCTGCCGGCCTGTGGCTGCAACACCAAACTACGTGCATGGATCAGGAACACGAGCAACGAGCGCCGACGACATGCTGGGCAGAAGGAAGAGACTCTGTCTGGTCGCATTTTCCATACAGGGATACTGGCAAAAAGTCAGAATGCGTCATTATAACTGACGGACAAAACATGTACATCAACCAGTTAGCCATTGTGTTGTGGCACATACATTATATATATAAATGTTATGTAACTTAATTTGCATGTGTGGGCCTTCACATCATAATAAAAATGAATATATTAGGCATAAAAGCTCATTTCTATGTAAGGAAATCAAGTTTAACAATCACATTTAATATTGCTCTATATATCATCAATAACGGTGTGTGCAACACCATTATAACTCGCATTAAGTTGCATTCAACAAAAATCATTCAACAAGTGTATGTGACATTTAACCAATATTTGAGGTGTGTGAAACACTATTAGACTGAAATGGTTATCAGAAATAATTTATTTTAAAAAAGACAAAAATGGTTTAACTAAAACTTGACTAAGATATATTGAGATTTCTTTTGACTAAAACGAGACTTTTAGTCGACTAAAACTTGACCAACAAAAAAAGATATGTGAATGACTAAATCTGACTAAAACTAACAGGGGCATTTGGCTCAAGACTAAGACTAAGGCTAGATAAAAAAAAACGTGAAAAAATTAACACTAGTAACGCAGCTGGTGTAGACATCTTGTCAGAAAAACGTCTTACCTCTTACCCTCCTCTCTATTTCCATTACCCCCTCTGCCTGTCCCCCATGTCCAGTTTCCCACCTGTAAACCTCATGTCACTTTTTTGTTTAGTTGTCTCTCTTCTCACTGGACGTGGACATGCCTGATTTTTAATCGGCTACATTAATACCTGCTCACACTATGCGCTCTCTTTGTTCTGTGTTGTCTGTCCCTCTCCGACTCCCAGCTCTCGCCGATCTCCTCTCTTGGCCCCCTCGACTTACATCTCCTCTCTCTCCCTCCCCTCCCCTCCCCTCCCCATCCCCCTCGAGACCTCGTGGCTTTGAGCTGTTCATGTTTGTCAGATCCATTAAGATGAAGGCGCGGCAGAGACGGGGTGAGCGGCCCCGGCGATTGACCCGCTTTGCCCTCCCCGTCACCGGGCGGCCGTGGCAGAGCCCTCCGGGAGGTTCTGGATGTCTGACTGTGTCCTCGTAGCGTAAGCCTGCCTAGTAATTGGCTGGCTCGGAGCTCCGCAATGGGGCCCTCTCCTGACAGCTGGTGGGTGGATGCTGCACACCAATTATAAAAACAGAGAGAGACACAGGGCGAGAGAGAGAGAGAGAGAGAGAGGGAGAGGTGCACTGTGTTTCTGTGATTACATGAGGAAGTAAGAGTTGCTGAAATAGTGAAGAAACAAGCACAGTTTGTACTTTTACCCTTCCAAATCCATGCTGGTTGATTGCCATAAGTGAGAAACTGACAAACACATGGAGACAATCTATATACACCATGCATGCACACACACACACACACACCCTTTTCACTTGTTTTTCTCTTCTTTCTCTCCAGGGCAAGAAAGTACTTTTCTAAATACAGTATATTTTCTTACTAAGGACATCTTCAAAGCACACAAGCAGTTTTAATTTACTGGTAGAGACACACACATAGTGAAACTCACACATACAATACACACGTGTTAAAGACAAGCATAAATACCAATACACGCACACACACACACACACACACACACACACACACACACACACAGGTAGTCGGTAAAAGGAAAAAAGACACAACCTAGATGAGGAACACACACATTCACATAGATGATAGTAATTTAACTTGGAGTGTGAAAATCAATAATGTAACTGTTTATGGAAGTCAACCCCTATTAATGCTTTAAACCCTCCTGGACTAGTAGAAGTAAGAAACAACACAGCAAAACAATCTGGATTCCTTGCTGCCTCCAAACTTCAAAAGTTGCTGAAGGATGTTAAATTGGCTTTTTAATTGGATTATATGAGCAGAATGTATAAGTTTGACATTTACAGTCACAACATGCATGGTGTCTTTTTTAATCTAGACATGTAATCATCTTTTTTTGAGAATTATGTCTCCAGACAAGCCATACCATTTTATGAAAGATCTTCCTAACGTAAACAGCTGAGCAAATATACTTTTCCCCCTACATATTGTAGTTGATAAAATGTGCCATTTGCATGTTAATTCACACACAGTTAAATATTTACAGATTCTGATATTGTCCCCGTGGGAAAATGTGTCTTGAGCTGAGCTGTAGATCAGCTCTAATTATAAAAAGCACAAGCAAGAACACAAGCCTCTGCACACAACAGCCTAACACACTGACAATCTCATCCAGTGCAGAATCTTTTAACACATACAGTACAGTCAGGGGCGGATTGGCAATCGGGAATACCGGGAACAATCCCGAACGGCCGGTCCATTTCAGGCCGAACCGGCCGCTGGTCAAAACTTTTTTTTAATTTTTATATGATACGTACCGTACCGGCCTGTGGCTGGCCGCTCAGCTGCTGTGTGTGTGTGTGTGTGTGTGTGTGTGTGTGTGTGTGTGTTTCAGACAGGGCCAAACCAATACTTCCAATCTTGAAGTGTACACACACACACACACAAACACACACACACACTCTATTGTATGGGACTGCATTGTAGTTTTTGAGGATGAGTGGGTGTGAGTATTTGTAACTATTTTAACACTCCGACTGACTATACACATGACATGATGGTAGTTAGCAGTATACTGTGTGACTTATGTGTTTGAGATTAGGTTTTGCTGAGCGGGTTGTGTTCAGTGCAGTGGTGACTTGCTTATGCAACCTGAGGAGGCAGGTGTTATCCTAAAGTTTCTTGAAGGTCTTCAGCGTATTCTGATTGTCTTTATACCATAAAAACACTATTAGAATGAAAATAACTGCAAAAAATCCTGCTCGTGCACCAAGGGCACTCGCGTAAAAGGCCTCTCCGTCTTAAAGTCCCGGGCTGAATTTCCGTCCCAGTACGTCCCTGAGTACAGTCACAAGTTGCATATTAAAGAACATACTGTACGTACTCTGTTGCACAACCCCTGCAGCCAACTTGATATCTGCTGGTGTTAACCACCTTGACTGTCATAGAAAGGAAAATATTCAGGGCAGTTTAGCTTCCACTACGGAGACCTAAGAAGTCCGCAGACGGTACAAGTTGGAATTCAGCATAAAGGACATGTGTTTGGTCTGACAGCATTTCCGTGCACTGTCCATGTACGGCCTGTTTAAAGAGTACCTGGAGAGGTGGATAACCTTTAACTCATATACTTGTTGCACTGAAAATCAATTCTTACTTTGTTTTCAGTCAACAATGCTACTGTCTATTTAAACAACTTATTTTTCAGCGTAAATGAGCAAAGATACTCTATAACAAAGAGAACACATTACAGGCAGCGCCAAAGGTTTGAAATGGTATACTCTTCCTGTCTGGTCCACCCCCCACCCCCCCCACGTCGTTTGCAAGTGTTGCGAACATTGAGTGGATGGATGAAAGCAGAATGTGTTTCCGATTCTTATTAGGACATTCTGACCTTTGTGCTATATGTTTTACCACTCTGTAGCTAATATTAATAGCTAATTTATTTATTATTCAACTATTTCCTGTTATTTTAGCCTATTGCAAAAAGCTTGGGTATTTTTAACACTAAGCCATTACTGATGGACTGTTGCTTGACAAACAATACAACTGTACAAATGTAATGATTGCGTCTTATTTTGCCGCTCATCTTTATCTGCTAGATTCGCATTAATATCTGATAGCAACCCAGTACAAGATCATATCACTCGATATTCTTTTTTTCTCCCTCCAAAAACAGTTAAATAATAACAACAATAATAAGAAAATTACGCAAAGAAACTCCAGTTGGTTTTCAGTTTTCACTTTTAATTCATGTTTCACACATGTCCTTCTTAAATTTCCGTTTATCCGGTTGGAAATCGACATCGGCAGCACTGCGTTGAAACCAGACCAAAATTCAGCAGAGAGGAGATATCCGCGTTGCTGAGACAGAGACGGGTCTTGAACAAAGTTCATTTTCTCCTGATCTGTGTGTCTGAAAAATGCCATTTCAGGGTCAGAATGTTCCGGTGATATGTGGCTTGTGAAAACTGGGTCCGATATTTAATTTGCTGAGTTGCTGATGGAAAGTGCAGAGAAGCGAGCACAGATTTTATGCACCTTCCAAGTCCATCTGTACAATGTACACACACTCAAAACAGTAAAAAAAAAAAAAAAAGTTCTTCAGTACAAAGTGCAGCCTGTCACTGAGGACCTAGTCATACTTCAAAGTGGAAAGACACTATGCATTGTGCAGGCACACACTGACACACCCGCTCTCTCTGTAAAGTTCTTCCCTGCAGACACGCTGGTTTCTGTCACTGAGCTCCTGAGCTGCATTTCAAGGCCGATAAACACTTCACTTTGTGTGTCTGCACTAGACACACACATACAAACACACCCAGTCATGCAGCAGCTATAATTGATTACTAAGTCCCCCTTTGCTCTGTCTCTCATCCTCTCTGATGTGTGTGTTATAGATCTGAATCGCTGCTTTAATCTCTGACTAAATTCACATTTTCTCTGATGTAAAGCTCCAGTCTGCTCTGCTCAGAAAGAATCAGACTTTGTTGGAACTCGTTCTCTTGCAAACACTGTACAGTATGTGTAACACTGTGGCAACCTCCTGCTCAATGAGCTGCTTCTTAATAATATGGCATGAGCGAGACTAGAGAGCTTGTAGATCGTATCAGTTTAAACCTAAGCAAACCAAAGTCTTCTCCGGATTTGTGGCTATTTTTGTGCATGCTGAATGTGAATGTTACTTTACGGTTAATGGGCAGAAAATGCTGCCATGTTTATTTCCAACTGACTATTTCATCCTTTGTCCCAACATTCAATAGGCAAGATAATTGTTATTGTTGAATACGTTATACTAGTTATTATCGCAGAACGTGTAGCCCCAACCAAGAATGCAAGTACACAAGTGTCCAGTGGCAAAGTTAATATACTGTAGATGATTTGACATTATCTTGTTTAATTTCGGTCCTCCAAGCCTGTCCCATAATGCAAAAAGGGCGCGGCCACTGACTTCAATAAAAGCTTGTTGACTGTGACCTCTCTTCCTGGTGTAGATTACCTGGTAATCTGGCATCCCGGCCATTTCCCCTGTGGGCCGATGCACCTTGGGGGCCGGTCTCTAGCAAAGCATTTTATTTAATAGGTTACATCTGTAGCTCTACTCTACTTAAATGTATGTCTTATGCATTAGTACAGTGAAAAAATAGGTTTCATTTCCAACAATCGCCAACAAAGTTGACCTAGGTCTATTTTCAGGTATGATAACCAGTATATGGTATGGATTACTGTTATCACTCCCTGTGGAGTAACGTAGGCCTACATGTAGCCTACTCCAGAACCTTTTCCAAGTTCACGTGCTGCACGTTCACGTGGTAGGCGCAGTGCACATGATGAGTTGTCGACTGTAGTTAAAACTCCCCAAGTAAACAAGCACACCCTTGATTTAATTGGCATAACACAAATAGGTCTATTACTCCTACCTGAACAGTTAACTGTGTAAACACCTTATGCAATAGTCATCATCCTCATTTGGATACTTGAAATCTGTATGAACTGAATAATATCCGATGAAATGAGAGAGAACAGCTCCATGCATTAATTGAATAAACAACTATTTCGTCATTACCAGTATAGTATTGTTTATATTGTACAGCTTTTTTGCTCCCCCCAATTCATTGTAGTCATCTCTCCTTCTCTCATTTGTCAATGGGAGGAACAAGAAGCTGTACTTGACTTGAGGACATTGTGTACTGCAAGGATGGTGTACTGGTGGGTGGTGTTCGATCGATTGTGGGGGGCCGGTCTGTACCGAAAATGCCAGTGCCGATTTTTTTTGTCCCCGTCCAGCACTGGTGTCAGCTGTTCCTGCTTGTGTGTACCCAGTGTGGCCCTGTGTATTTTTGGCACCACACACTGGGACGGCCATTGTGTCAAACTGCCTTTATTGAACCTCTGCCATTGCCACGATTGGTAAAGGCTTGCACCCTGCCAAACTAAATGTAAATAGCCCTATAAAGAAGCAGCAAAATTTTGATAATCTGTTGAGGATGACCAGGAAAATGAGAAAATAAAGTCCAGCTCAAAATGTCTGGAGTTATGTTTAGAATTCTTTAAAATGTTAAGTTACTGTTTTAGAATAATCCGTGATTGACAACCTCCAATACCTAAAGTGAGCTTTACTTTCACACATGCATCATTTTAAGAGCAGGTGTCACATTTTCCAATGATTATTGGAACGAAGCCTTGGCAGAAGCATTACTGACATGTGCTTTTGGCAGGGGCAGCTGGTGTGTTATAAATAAAAGACAACTTCTTCTGGATTTGTCTTCGGTAGTGAATTAATTTCATATTTAGAGCAGAGGTGGAGTGAATTCTCAGTAATTTGACAGCATTCTGAAAATTACACCATTTCAACCATTAGACTCTGGTGTTGTAATCTCTCACGTCAAGTCCAGTCCTAACTCTGTCCTTGAACCGAGTTTTTCACTTTACTCAACTAATCCTGACTTTTCTTCTAACCCTAATACCGGACCCTAACCTCACTGTGATCCCTACTATGCCTACTCCAACCCATGTTATGGGAGCAGTAGCTTGCAAGCAATTGTAAAAGAAAAAGCTAAGCAGGTTTGAGCCTGGTCCCAACCTGGCGGGAATACCATACAGATACCATACCCAACAGGAGAGTCTGGGGTCATTGTTGTATTCCCCCACCCCTAAAGCCCGCCTGGCATCTTTTAAATAATTTAAATTTTACGGTTGTAGACTGCCTCTCTTTAAGCCTAACCACATCTCGTTTTTCTCTACAGTCTTCCGAATCCTATTCTTCTTTTCCTCCTCCTTCCATTGTGCATCAACAGATAGACTTGGGGGACAGGGACCCGTTCTCCTTAACACAGCGTGAGGAAAATAGTAGGGAATCGCATATAACAAACAGGACTCCAAAGCGTGAACAAATTTGCAAAACCTTTTAAAAAGTTTTCGCTTCATCAATACGGTATTTTGTATGTATTATTAAAACTAAATCTGAACCTGAGTCATTTTTTAATTCAGGTAGAAACACCATAAAATGCAGAAAAAGCATCAAGAAATGATGAGGAATTCGTGGTGGTGGCGGAGCAGCTTTTAACAGGCTTTAAGTGCCCACTGTTCAACATAAATGAACATGTGAAACTTTTTTTTCAAGGAAGGTAAAGCTGCACAACAAAATTTTTATTTATTTTATTTTTTTTCCTTTGACAGCAACAATATGCTTTAAGGTGCTTTTATCATTGGTGTGGATAGAACAAAAAAGAACACAGAGCCAGGTTAAAAAAAATTTAAAAAAATAACATGAAGCACTCAAGGTGACCATGATTGCATAAAAGGAATTTTCATATCCAGCTGAATAAAAAGATCAGAGGCAGAAGCACTCAGAGCTGTCATCTTTCCTTCCTTCTGATCTGAGTAATTATGCAGTACTTTTGTCTGTAGCAAGATCCGCAAAGACGTTTTTCCTCTTCTCTCCTGCTTTGGCAACATAAACCTATAGTTTTCTTAGGGGAAGGTCAAGTAATGCAAATTCTACTGCAATACTCAGTAATGCTAATTCTGTTTGGTATGTCCATGTTTGTATTTATAAGTACATAAGTTACAAGCAAAGTCCAGGGTGCTCTGAGAATGTCAGCCCCTTTGCCGCTGTGATATTGGACCGACTCTTCCATATTGACAACACTTTTGGCCGCTAATGCAGGCTGAATTTTGTGACGATGGGACTGTGACTTTCATTGTCCAATCCCCATGTTTTCTGTCACGTTTTTGGTGCCGTGTAATCCACAAGATACACGTGACTGTGCAGGTGAAGCATGAATCTGGATTTCAACAAAACTCCCACTCCTCTTCCGTATATCTGAGCTGATGAAGTCACATAGAAGCCATGCAAGTATATTTACATGCATGTTATTTCATGGGTGTAATCAAGGTGACACGTACTCCAACAGTTTAAGGTTATAACTCAAACTTATTTGCTCCATTTCCACGTAGTGTTAAGTATCTCCACTGTGATCCAAAGCTCTAACACAGCTTTGATGATTAATTCCTAAGTTTGCAAATGGCTTTACATATGTCAACGTTTTTTTTTCTTAAAATCAGAAAAACATTTTTTAATGAAAGATTTCTCCAGTGTTTACCATAATCCTTGCCAGCCATCGACTGGGTAGCTTAAATCAAGTTGACACAGCATCGCTTTATACACCAGGCAACATGAATAAAAACTACTTGGGATTGGGACATCAGAGGAGGGCACAGAGGTGGTTGAAAAACACTCAAAAACACACAACCGTCCAAAGACACTCAAACGTGCATGTGTTTAACAGCTTACCTTCTTGAAATGAAAAAGGGAGCAACAAGGACAGCTCCTCCAGTATTCATACTGTTGCAGCAGTGCCACTCAGCTGCAGCCCCAGGCCACAGATAAGGGGAGAGGAGGATGAAAAAAACAGGAAGATGGAGCCACACAAATGAAATCCAACAAGAACACTGGTAAAGCTAGTTCCAACCTAGAATATAGTTCTTCTTGCTCTGCCTAAATGCCCAGCCACACCAGAAAGTCGCAGAGGGAAAGTTTATCTATGTCTCCTTGCAAAATAGGCAGTGATGGAGGCTTGGTGACGTAGTGACTACGCGCAGGGCCAGTTGGTGAACTACTGTAGCTGGTTAAAACGCTAGCAAGTCAAACATACTAGCACTAGTCAGCCACAATAGTTTAGTTTCTTTTATTTTCTTTGTACTGAGACATTTTTCACCACTATCATTTAGTTCTCAGAATTACCATATCCTGTCTCTTAATAGTCCTTAAACCATGCCTCTTTATTGGAGCAGTTTATACTCAGACAGAGGAGGCTAAATAAAGGTGGATGGTGTACCACAGCTAACAAGCCAAAATAGCTTCCTTCTCCATATCTCCGTTCGCTCAAAGGTAAGAGCTGTCAAGATGGCTTTCTATTGGTCATGTCAAAGTTCACCAAAGTGGAACTTGCAGCAAAAGATTCAATATTAGGACAAGTGTGCATCAGGCAGCTGTGGGTTAAGTGCACTCAGTGGATTTTTCAGGAGAGGGGAATACTTTTATTATTGCTTGGTGGCAATTTTTGACTCATTTTTCAAAGGAGGTACAACACCAAGGCTTGAGGTGAAGTATGTATTGGAGGGTTAAGCATGGTAGACACTACCACTACCATGGTTAGAATCTTTTCCCAGGCTAAAACTACAAAGTGGAGAAAAAACACTGAGTTGGAATATGAATAGGATTCCATTAATGGCAGGACAGCTGCTCTTTAAAATTTTGACCCACAGCAAATGAGAAAAACACTCTGTTGTTCCTGGGGCCCAGCATCATGAAACATGCATTTTGCTATTCTTGTTACTACAATGGTGACCCAGCATCTTTATAGGGGGCGGCTTGGTTGCAGAGCGGTCGCCCTCCGATCGGAAGGTTGGCGGTTCGATCCCACAGCCATGCGTCGAGGCATCCTTGAGCAAGATACTAAACCCCAAAAATGCTCCCGAAGCTGCGCCTTTGGTTTGTGAATGTTCTCATATGTAAGTTGCTTTGGATAAAAATGTCTGGTAAATGTAGAATGTTATATCTGCATCCTTTTTTGAGTCCTGGCCAATATCCTAATTATTTATTCTATATAAAGTTTCTGTTCTGGTTAGACCTCTGCTCAGGCTGAAAATGTGAGGACCATGGGTGTTTTAACCTTTCAGGGAAGATTTTCCAGGCACAAAAGATTTGTGAAAAATGCCCTGCCCTCACCAAAACAATACTACGATATTAAGTGTTTGCTAAAGTACTTAAAATGACCTATTTAGGGTTTCCTTACAAATGACCTACTGTGGCGGTATAATGATGACATTCCAAGGGGAAGTAAGAGGCGTTTCACATCTCAAAGCCTTTCAGAAGGGGTGGATGGTTTTCAAACAGGAGCTTGGCAGTCCACAGTGCTCTGTGGCAATTTTGAAGCCAAGTTATTTCCTCTACATTTACATTAAGTCATTTAGCATACGCTTTTATCCAAAGCGACTTACATATGAGAACATTCACAAACCGAAGGCGCAGCTTCGGGAGCATTTTGGGGTTCAGTATCTTGCTCAAGGATACTTCGACGCATGGCTGGGGGATCGAACCGCTGACCTTCTGATTGGCAGGTAACCGTTCTGCCACCAAGCCACGGCCGCCCCGCTCTAGCTAAGCTCCACATCAGCCCTTTACAACAGAGGCTACTATGTGTGCTGTTTTCAGTATACAGACAGTATGTCTACTGTTTCTCCTACTAACAGGATTGATGATATTCCATCTTTATATCAAATTATAGATCAGCATGAGTACAGAGGCCATCTCTTCAACATGACATTACATTAAGCTGTGTCCTGCACTTTCTCTCTCACTTGTTCAACCTCCCTTCCTCTCGCTACGCTAACCAATCACTCTCCCAAATTACATTTGATGGTCCCATTATGAAGGATGACAAGGCACAGGGAAGACCTCAGAAGGCCCACAGAAGGGCTTCAATCATGGCGAAAACGCAAATAACAATGCAGTAAAACTCCTGCCTTGCACTATAGGCTCTCAGCTGAAATGAAGTTAGCCACCAAGTAAAGTGACAGATATTGGAAGACCAAACCATCCTGGCATGCGGCCATGGGGACATATTGGCAGACAATGGTGACTGTACTCTTAGTAAACCCACATCAGGTTTGTGTTTGAGCTCTGAACATCACAGGGTTGCTGACACACCTTCCCAAGTATTGCTTTCTTCCCTTTCAGCCACACCAGTGACAAGGCTCTAGGGATGACAATGTTGGGCATTCAGTCAGTCAGTCCACCAGTTTTTGCTGAAATATGGTCCCCAGAGGATAACTCCTAATGACTTGATCCCCTGACTTTTCAGCAACACCAGCAGGTCTAAGTTACTTCTCCAGTTAAATAGCGCCCTCTAATTAAATACTTGCCTGTTTGCTCATTAAACCACATCTGTTAGTATTGGATTTTTGGTAGCAAACTTAGTGATTAGTGATGACAAGGCTGATTCTTTTAAGTAAGCCAGTAGGTAAGTTTAAGTAGTTTTAATGTAAAATTTCAACCATTTTACTTGACTGTTTTGTTTTTGATGTCAGACATACAGCTGACAGTTTGGCACAGTAACTTACCAGAGTTGCTGCAGAATGTGACATCTCAGATAAGGTTGTTGCCTGGTGTCTCTGACAATGCTGCCAGTGTTAAAGCTGCAATCAGGATTGTGGGATGGATGCACTTGCCATGCTTTGCCCATACTATAATCTTGGCGGTCAGAGAGAGCCTAAGGCCAGTGCAACCTGCGGTGGACGAAAGTTAAAAACATAGTGGAATATTTCCACCAAAGCACTGATGCAACGGAGCGCTTAAAAACAACACAGGAGCAGATGGGCCTCCAGGAGCTGAGACTGACGTAAGATGGTGTCACCAGGTAGAGCTATTAGCATTATATCAACATTCAAAATATATTTTATTAACTGCAAATATATACAAACACATTTTCATCATTTATCATTCATAATTATTAGTGTTTACTGACTAATCTTGCTTACTACAACTGATCTCTTCTCTGTTCCTCTTGTCTTGACAGATATGGAACAGCATCAAAGGTTATTTTGATTGCAACGGTCATTCAGAAAATGTAGTCAAGGCCCTAAACCCATGAACCTGTTATGGTCATGGCAATTGTCACACGACAGAAGTAGTAGAGGTCTTAAGTTTTCCTTATTTATCTTTTTAATGTCTGTTGTGTACATTTTATGTGCATGATTTTATTATTGCTGTGATGGTTTTATTGCGTGCTTTTAGTTTGAAATAGACTGGTGTTTCTTTTTATTCATGATAACTACTTGCCACTGATTGGGACATTATGCAAACTATCTACAGGCTAAGAGCAAGACAAGCAGGCAAAAGGAAGAGAGCAACCGGAGGATAGCAGTGTAGGAGGAAAGGGACAGAACTGGGGAGCAACACTATGCCGCTCTGCGGTACAGGCGAGGCCCAGGTGTTGACGTGGCTTCTGATGGTTGTCTTTGTACTACCCTAAGCGTTCCTATGGGCGCACCGTGGTGGATTCACCTTTGGATGACCTTGGGTCATTTCTACTGCTCAGCGCTGTTCACAGATGAGCCCTAGGCTCTCTCCTAGGTGGCGTTACAACAACAAACCTGTTCTCGGTACACATAATGACTCTTGAAGCCGAGATGGGGAATGCTTCCCTGGTGTGAAATCCCACAGAATACTGCCGGAGGCAAAATCCTACTCGAGCCCAGGTTGAGGCAGCGTGGCTTCACCGATGTCAAAGCACCAGATGATACTGCAAAAAGCATCACTGCAGCTGCCAGGGTAAGACCCGCCAGCCAATAGGAGGCTGCACCTCAGGCCGAAGAAGCTACCCCCACCATGTCTGCTACAGCAGTACGACTGTGCTGGGACGATTTTGAGGAGAGGACTGCTGACACAGTCACTACAAGGAATTCCACAGCAAAGGCAACAAGTTAGATAAGGACATTGCTGGCAGAGTCTCTCTTTCCAATATCTGCAGACCATTTGGCCTGGTGGGAAGGCAGACAGATGGTATACGAGAGACTTACTGGGGTAATGAGACTGCATTGCGGCTACATCAGTGCCATCCGAGCATGTCTTCACTAAAAACATATCAGAGAGGAGGAACAGGGTCAGCCCAAAAGTATGGAAGCTAGTTTTCCTGAACCTGAGGACAAACCATTGGTGTAACTTTTCCTTGTTGGAGAGCACAGATGTCACATTACTGCTCTTTGACAGATTGATAAAATATTTGGAGAAGGCCATGTACCTATTAAATTTACTCTACCTAAACAATGGATTACTGTCTTGGAACTGTGGACATTTCTCTGTATTCTGTGTAATTACTGTCACTGCCAGAAGGTGGAGACAAAAGTTCCGCACTCGAGCTTTAAGGTAGTTTTGTGAACTGTGGATTTTATGTGAATAGTGTGTTCTTGCACCACCACTTTACTAAGCTTTGTTAAATTGGGACTTTTATTTTAAGTAGTATGTGCATGCACTTAATAGTGTGTTTTTGCACTTTAATTTACTTTAGGTGGCTGAGTGCCATTATTGGTTTTATTTAAAAACAAGAAAAACTGTTTTATTTAATAATTATTAATCATGTGCTCTTCACTTCTGTTTCATTCATCATTTATTAAATATTCCAGAAGCTCTGTTTGATATATGCTGATCACTAAGCTACATTATCTAACAAACAAGCAAAGCATAGACCAAATCAAGGAATAGCCAAAATACAAATTCATGCTACACAGTGATGAAAACCCAAAAGAACGACAATCTTTTAGCGCGAACTGAGAGCGCAAAAACCCGACATGGAAATCTGGCTCTGTCTTCACGGCTCAGTGTGGGTTTGTACTCGTGAATGACTCGTTCTTCGGCTTGTTGTAGTGGGAGCTTTGTGCTCGCTGAATGAAAGTCTGTCGGTGAGTGGCTCTCACTTGTTCTTCGGCTCAGTGGTGTGTGCTCATGAACGACTCATTCTTGGGCTCAGGCACGGTTCGTGCAGGGTAGCTCGCTATTATTCCTGAACAAGAGTCAGTTGCTGATCAGTGGCTCCAACTCGTTCTTCGGCTCAAGGTGTGTGTGTGTGTGTGTGTGTGTGTGTAAAACGAACAATTTAACTTCCGATTCAGATAGACACTCTGAGTCGGACGTTAACCTGGCTCTTATGCACAACTGCACCTGCACCATACAGAAGCAGGATTTTGGATTCACTTT